>BJCM01063476.1:13031-26610 GCA_018326385.1 Flaveria bidentis
AAATTTGTTTTAAGTTTGTAGGAGACCGTTCATATAAAATAAACATTCAACCAATTTTATTAATATAATCAATACAAGAGAGCTTAAATAAATGATTATCAATTCTTTTACAATGTATAATTTACAGAAAAAGAAGAAACAGAAATGCAAAAGCTGAGGATCGTGTTCAACACGGGGCCCTTAAAACAAATTCAGGAGAACTCGTTTTGTTTCTCAGGGTACAACAACCGAAGCAGATTGTACTGCCACGGTTGATCTAGAACCCGAACTTGTTTGAAGAAGAGAATCCAGAGAGATGGAGAACCTGATTTGATGCAGGTTTGGAGTTGTGTTCGTGTATGTTTCTACTGAGCCACACTCAGTATTTATAGTGGAATTCGAATCATAACAGCCACCCAGCCATTACTCAGTCATTAATCCGAAATCGTAACTACTCATTTAAATCGTAAGTGCAAAGTGCGCCATCAAAGCGCCACATTGCGCCCACATGCCCACGCCGCGCGCGCGCGAGTGCGAGTTAAGGGTGCTCTGCACCCTTCGCGAATCCACTTAGTGTGACACCTTAGGAAACAATATAGACAATATGTTATAGAATATAAACTATTTTATATTCTTTCTCTCCTCCATTGTGAGACGACTTCCCACACTATTAATTCCTAATGTCATTAACCACATTAATTTTCATTCAACACATTAATTTATTGATTAAATATTAATAACCGTATTAATATTATCAATAAATTTCCAACACAAGATCAAGTCCAACAAAATACCTTTGATTTGGGCATGTAATATTGGGGTTCTCATTTTTTTAAGTATCACAAGATTATTTCTTTTAACGTGTAGTGTAAAATTAAAATTTGTTTTGAACTATAGAGATCGTTGAGTTCTGACCAAATTAAAATTTATTCATTAGATTTTGTACAACAAAGCACATAAATATGCATGTGTGTAATGCATACATACATAGGCACGTAAACACACATACATGTTGAATTAACGAGGTTCAAGCGTGAAGCTGCAACCATACGTATGTAAGCTCTCTAGTAACCGACATGAGTGAAGGTCTTCACAATGAACAATGGTAACTTCATGGCAAAGTGGAGAACTATAGTTAGATTAACGAAATCATTTAATTTAAAAGTAAATTCTAGAGAACCAATGATTCTTGATGATCCCCTAAGCATCATGTATAAGTGCCACATGTATGGTTTTCTTTTCTTTTCTTTTTTTCTGTTTCTTTTAATCTTTTAGCTTAAGGTTTATTATTTTTCTTTTTACCCCCTTAAGTTTGGTTATATGTCACTTTATACTTTATACTTTTAAGTTTTTTTATACATTCATAATTTTTTTCTATTCCTCTTATAAGTCTTAATATTTATAATTTATAAAATTATAAATATGTCATCATGACGTTTTTATTTTAATCTACGTGCAGTCAGTAAGCTCTCAATTATCTTCTCCATTTACGAAAATTTATTCTACATCCATTTCTTGGATAGGGATTCAAAACGATATTATGTCGGATATACAAGTAATCAAAGCACAAACGTATAACCCCAATAAAAACTTACGTAAGGATTTAATTTTTTTGCAGCTTACTTTCTTATTCCTCTTATAACTTTTAGAATATAAAATTTAGATTTATTCTTGCTAATTTTTATCAATGTTAATATCATTAACCGTGAAGCGTTTGCATTTATGACTTGCTTCGTTTGAAAGTCAATTTTTTAGAATAATTATTTTTTTCTATATAAACTCCCGAGTATTATGAACTGGCCCACTATAAAGGACGGGCGTGTAACATTTTTATATAAATTTTGGAATGTTATCAACGATATAACTATTTCATTTTTCTGATGTATATTATCAACCCCCTCAACGGGCAGATTCAAAACATTTATCGTTACTTTTTCATGTTTATACGTCTCCGCCACGACGCATGGGTGATGTTAATACTAGTTTATTTATAAATTTGGATCGCTATTTATAGATTTATTAAAAAGATAGCTACAAAACTTTATTAAACAATTGTATCACTTAAAATATGGAAAACTAAATTTTAATAATACAAATTTTTAACTATTAGCGAATATTAATCGTTATTAATAATCTGACTAACATTAACTCCAGCTTTTACTTTTGTTACTAATAACAATCGTGGTCTAGTTGTCCGTCAACTACATTAATTTTTTGAGACGTGGCATGTGACATTGCTCTTGACGTGACATGACGCATTACATTACATAATTAAAATATGAATATTACTATATCACTCAATTTTGTGTTTCTTTGTCTCCAATATACTCAACTGGCAACAAAATGGCTACGTTAAATAATTTCAAAAAATAGTCTTTAAGAAAATTTAATTAAATATTATATTTATATTTTTAATTGTAACTATCTTATACATAAAGTCACATGCCACGTTACGTGATACGTCATAAAAAACTAATAGAGTTAACAACGAATTAGACTGTGATCATTATTAGTATTAAAATTAAAAGTTAGGATTACTACTGGTCAAATAATTAATGAAGATTAATATTAACAAATAGTTAATAGTTTGGATTAATAATATTTAATATTTTCTTAAAATAAAAATTAAATAAATTTAGTCTAAATTAACCCACTCTAAAATCTATGTTATTTATTCACAATGAACTTGATCATTCACCACTTAAAAGAAATATTGTTTCAACACCTTGGTATCATTAATTTACAAAGAGTTATTGGATTTTAATAATCATATTTTTTATTTATTGATCGAAATTAATCACAAGTTAGAAAATGTTTATAAACATTCTCAGCTTTGAACTTATTTTCTTTAACGGCTCTTTACTAACTGAAAGTTAACAACACTAGTTTTGTTGATACAATGGTGCCAACTTGGAGTCATTTTCAACTTCATCGCTGTCTCGCCTCCATCAAGTCCTTTTTTCGGTGTCTAGCCTCTATTGTCACTTGAAATCTACCTCCAACGAGTCAAGTGGTTCAAATCGGGTAATGAAAATTGACAAGTTTCAGGGTGCAGAAATTTTAGATTGAATAATGGTAGATTTCGACTTTCTGCTTAGTTTTTATCCATATAAGTAGTTCACGTCATAAAAAAACTAATGCTGTTAACTCCCAGTTAGTAAGAGATCATTGAAAAAAGTAATCTTATGATTAAGAGTATCTGTAAGTATTCCAAGTTGAGATTAATCCAGAACAATAAATAAAATCGGAGATTATTAATATCCAATAACCCATTTATGTACACCTTAAAGCATGTGTAGTGCCTTTGTGAGCCAATCAAAAAGTGCCACTATACAATTGTCATTTGAAGAAAACTTCTGGTCACACTCACAGCCACCGATGATTGTTATGGGATTGTGTCAGTGCGACATGTTATAAAGAAAAAGAAAATGAAAACAAAGTTGTTGTGACTAGAGACTACTGGCATGACACATTTTTGTTCAAATTCTCACCGTGGTTGTGGTCATGAGTCATGGTTAACGCCCCTTTTCACATCTAAAGGGATGGTGTTTGCCTTTGTAAGTTGCTGAGATGACTGTCACACCTTCCCAATAAGGGATCAAATACACATGCCCTTAGTATAAAATTAAAATACAAAATAGCTACAGATGAGGGGGTAGTTTGAATTAAATGTAAGCTTCTGAAAAGTCAAAAATGACAATAAAGGCTTTGCACCCCAAAATTTATGGAGCTCAACATCAAACCTCCAAAAACTAGTATATGTCAACATGTTTCTTCTATGATTTCTCTAAAAGGTATGTAACGTTGAAATTATCATTTGCATTGATTACGTTCATACACAATCAGTACGTCAATATTTAACTTGAATAGAGGTGGTAACAACATGTCATATTGGACTATGTGTTGAGTGAGATAGAGTCCCGTGTGAAGTTATCATGTAAACAATAATATAAAATCAAAAATATAAAAAAAATAAAATTCATTGAATCCATAACTAGTCTAATACAATTGTAGTGGGGGAATGTTTCCTTGATAGTTTTGACAAATAATCTTACTATCGTCTTCTAAAATCATCATGTTATGTAAAATATAGTTAAAAATTGAAGATAGGTAGAAATAGGTAAAAAGAAAAGAAAAATATTTTAATGAGCCTTAAGGACTATCTTTTTGAAACCCTCACCTTTTCAACGTTCATCTCAACCGCGAGCCTGCCCACATTCCCCAATCGTGCGGATCGAGCCACCATGTTACGGTGCACGCGATCAAGTTGGCATCCATGTGTATAGAGCTCATCCATGACACATAGCCTTATCTTCAACCTGCTTCTTCAATTTCCTTCTTTCTTGGTTCTCTAATTCGGCATGAAGACAACATTAATTGTTTTAGTCCACATCACATCTTCATCTTTTTCTGCCGCCTCGCTCTTTACCTCGTCCACTTACATCCCTTCCCGCTACCATATCAAGGCATGCCTGCCCCCTTATTATTAAATTTTATATTTACCCTTCAAACGGAATAAGACGCAAATTAAGTAAACTTTAAAGGTTTATTAGTTTTTAATAATCTCAATCTTCATTTATTGGTCGGATTAATTCCAACTCAAAAATATCCACACACACTTTACTAACCGAGAGTTTATTAAATCCTACTAAAAAACATATTACGTCCGTTTCACGCAGTCTTAAAAGACCGAAAATGCTTAAAAGTGTAGAAAGCAATTAAAACACAAATTAACCACGATGAGTACTTGCATCCAACTAACTACTTAGCTTCTGTCAATAGATAAATGTAACCCATATGCGTCATGTGTATGGGTTAGAAGCGTCGTGTAACATATATGTAATTAGAATCCAACATAAAACAACAAAAACAGACCATCATATACTTAAACTAAAGATAATAAAATTTTTGATTTTTCATAATTTAAATTTGTTTGTGTTTAAAGACGTTAACAGTGACGTTTATTCCTTTTTCTCCTCAAATCCACAATTAACTTTCATTTTATTTAGAAAAGGCTATATCATCATCTTAGATATTGATTTGACTTGAACATGTTAGTAGGAAATGTTTGGTTTTATATTGTATAGATGGGGTACAAAGATGACATATGTTTTAGAAAGGGATTTTCACGTCTCCCTCAAGCATATTTTGAAAAGAAAATTGGTCATATGGATTGTAATTGTGGACTTGTGGTTTCAGTTCTACACTAAGTCACCCTTTGACCCTTTCATCCGATATACATTATAATTAAGGAGCAAGAGTTTAAGGTTTTAACACTATGTTATTTTTAAAACAACAATCTAACTACGAATAAACACAAACATACTTATGTTCTTTGGATACATTACTAAGTTATATTACACTACAAATAAATCAAACGTTGGGTTGATTGAACCTAGAGTCCCCAATCCATTACCGAATTGAAGTAGGATCTAAGCTGCAACAACAAAAAAATCTACTTTAGTCCCCTCAAGCACTTTAACGTTTGGTCGATTGAACCTGGGTATCGAATCACTTATATATACTCATGGTTGTTAAATGTTGAAGATCCTTCTTGATCTTGGATTCTCCTTTGACGAATCTAATCTTTCTTTATGCGTAGCGCATCATCTTAGTTTTAAATATGTTTGCATTTTGTTATAATAACTAGACTTTGCTTTGCTAAGTTATACAACTTGATTAAGCTTTTACAATCCTTTTTGCCCATATAGCATATTGTTTTATTCTTCCTAAGGTGTTGACATATTGTGTTATGATGCAAAAAGAAAAAAAAAAGTCTCTCAAGATGGTTTTGAACCTCTATTATTTCTCTTTAATCTTTATGAACTATTTTTTTTCTTTCCGTTGGTTGCTTAGGCATTGCGTCCTTGCCACAACTCCAACCTTATCCTTGTTTACTATCGTAACATTAACAATGAGTTTATCGTTAACAAGTAGAGGTTGGCTTCCTAGCATGCAGCTATCCATACCAAGCATAATGCATGACCCTCTGGCTTGATGGGATGAGGTCGGACTTGACAAACAATTCGGCTTCATGGCATGTCATTTGCCTTGTCAAGTGATTAAGCCTAACTACTAGGGTGAAACTAGTATTGCCAACTCTTTGGGTTGAGCTTAGCCTCTTTAGACCAGGCTAGTATTGGTTCCTTTCATGCAAAGGGTGGTCACCTTTTGTTTGATACCAATTTACATCATCAATACTAGCTAACAATTTGAAACCAATAAACCTAACTAAAAATAATTACTATATTACATGGGATATGATAGCTATCAAATAAAAGTTGTAACATCTTCATCATCAAATCTTTATTTAATCTTGTTCTCTGAATCGTAGGCTTTAGCTCTATCATTACCAATTAATCCCCCAGTAGTAAGCCTTTATCGGCAACAAATGGTCATCGATAGGAACTTGACTTTCTAACATCATCGATGTAGATTATGGCTTTGGATTCACCACAGATATATTTGGTGTCTTTTAGGGTTAACGTGCTTGGAGAGCATGTATTTGTTTCAATTGTTATGCATATGATATGTGACCCGTAGGTAGTAGACATATGATATTGTCAAGAAACCATGTGTGCTTCACAAACTATGTTTGCTCAATATGCACCTTTCTAGAGGTTAGGTATCTTAGAGAGGTTAGGCGTATCCTAAAGGTAGTAATTATGCTTCAGTTTCGGTCTAGTGCATAAACTATATATGTGTCCTCGTATTACATAATCGTGTCCCTCTTGAATTCTAAATGGAAGTTTTGGGGCGTTACCTACGCCCCTTTAGCATTGTATATGTTGACTAGAGTCATTGTAAGCCTATGGTGCCTTGTAATTTATCAATTATCACACAAATATTGTTAAGAATCAGGAATGGCCACATGATACTATGTTCATATGTTAAAATTCATGTTTTAAATATTTTTAAAATTAACAATATCATGCACTCATTTAGCTTTCTAATATATTTTGATATATTTTTTAGGTTAGTAGCCCAAACAGTTAAAAGTGAACAAGAAGACTTGAATGATTGAACGAGACTTATAGTTTGTTCAAATAACTACAATATACAAGATTATGATCACATGTACCAATTATGCCCATACAATGTGCCTCTCATGTCTATTTGGGTTATTTTAGAAACCAATGTATTTAATTACAAGTATTTAAAAATATCCTCTGGTATCTATTCCGGTTATCCATAAACCAATATATTTAATTAAGGGTATTTAAAGGTTTGTGTCAGTCAGGGACATTTGTCATATAAAATGTTAAGTCTCGTCATATATTTTCAGACGTGATATATTTAAGGTCACCCCTTACTTATTTATTTGATATTAGACCTATGCTATTTCACAACTCCTAATTCTTATAGTATTTATGGGAGATACATATACCTAACATGTGAGATGAAACAAGGCTCGTGAACAATTTGTGTCCCCATCACTTGTCCTAATCGTGTACATCATATTTATTTCTCAACGGTATTATTTCAATCTATGCGTCACATTCAACAGTACTAAGTAATATTTATTTCTACTTGCTTTTAACTTATGTCAAACAGTTATTTTAGAAAATGCACGTAACAAAGAAATAAAAATATCCACGTCGTTGAAACATTGAGGTTTTTATATGCATTATTTGAGTAAGATGTGTATAGAGAAGAAGGATATATAAGTTGTACATGCCACTAATATTACTTATTATTATTTGATGGGTATTCACCTTAATAATTACTGTAGATTAAATAGTTATTTTCTTTAACAGAGATTAAATAGTTATCTATATATAGTAAAGATAAAATCAGTATGTTCAAGAGCTGATCCTACTACTATAATGGTTAAGATAAGATTGAGGGTACGGCAGACTTATGAAGATAGGAGAGGGGTCAACTAACCCCGCAATTTTTTTTCGCTATGTGTATCATGTATTAACGGTTTTTGACCGACCACGTGCTTTTTCCATACCAACCCTTATAAGAAAATTACGACCCATAAACCCAAATTCCTTTAAACGTTTAACCCGTTAAAAATTAAATTAGTAGCTTGTTTTTGTTAAGAAAAGTAATCTAGGGTACTATCATTAATTGATTTATTTTGTATTAAATCTCTAAGCTCATTCATTTATTTAATTGAAAACACAACTCATATTTCATTACTTCATTAATATTTTCTAATTATCTTCGAAATTTATTTTAAAAGAATATATTAAATAATACTTGAAGGTTTCTATTGATGATATAATGGATATGTTTCAAGAGATGAAGAACTCATAAAAACCTTTAAAATGTAATTTTTTGTTTTATAATGAAATCATATATTTGTTAAATATCTTATAATGATATTTTATTTTGTTTATGTAACCTGGTCTGATCCAAACCAGAGTCAAAAATTCCAATTTCAAAGTGAGACATACATGAACACTCGAGAACAAAAAAAACTTACCCCAATAAAAAAATCTTGGAACGACCCCTACAATGGAGTCGCCGACAAAACTGTAAATAATATATGAAGCTAAAAGTGACCGGATTGATTTAAAAAAACTAGAAGAAAGAAACTAGAGACGCGAATGTTGAAGCATAAATTTAGTGACATCAATTTTTAGAAGCTAAATAACTGTTATATATTTCATTACAAGGTTACTCCTCGTGTATTACACGGAATGAATAAATAAAATATTAAATAATTAGTAACTAAAATATATGCATTATAAAATCATGCTTGAAGATAAAATATGATTATAAATATGTATAAATAGTTATTTTAACTAAATAAACAATAATGTATTTTTTGTAAACTTTGTTTTATAATAAATTGTGATATTTAAATATTTTATTTTAAGAAAAATAATTTTTAAGAAAAAGTTCGTTGTATTATGTATTTTATAAAAACTTTATTTTTAAAAAAGTGTGTTTTAATAAAAAAATAGTTTTTTATTTATTAAATCATACATTTTTTAATTTGAAAATGGTATGAGTAAAATTATTAGTATTCATTACCATTATTAATAATATATAGAAATGAGATTATTAGTATAATAAGACTTACAGTTATTTCATATTTATTTTAGTTTTTTATAGATAGTTATATAGGCTAAAAACCTATTAATTAAACGGATTAAAGTTATTAATAAACACGAAGAGTTAGATTATAATATTAATATTAAATATAATTAAATATATATATATATATATACATAATAGTTCAAGAAATAAAATAACTATATTATTTATAACTCTTTTATATAAATAGTTTCATTTTTAGACATTTTTTTTAAGATTTTTTTATTAAAAATATTTTTTTTATCAAAATCTTGTTTTTTTTGAAAACTCTGATTTGTAATTATTTTGGTTGTTTTATTAAGATTTTTTTAAAAAAATTCACCTTTATATTTTTAGAAACAAAATGATTTAAAAATGTTTTGCTTAAAAAAGGTTTAGTGTTTTAGAAAATTTTATATTATATATCTTTTGTTTTTTATATTCAAATTTTTAATTAAAATATGTGATTTTTAACTTCTTTAATAAAATTTATTTTTTTTAAATATAGTTTGAGTTCAAAAAATCTAGATAAGAGAGAGAATAATAGCAATTAATAAATATAATTTTTAATAAGAGAGAGAAATTTGTATTTGTATTTAAATTACTATAATATCGTTTTGAAGGAAAAACCAATATGTGAATGTGTAGAAATTTAACAATGACAAAAAAATGGGTTAAAAATGACAAGTGATAAAAACTATTCTTTTATTAATATTGATAGATTTTTAAATAAGATTAAATTGTTATTTTTCTACATATGATTTAGTCATGTTTATTATTTTAATCCAATGTTTTTGTATTTGGCTCCCTAAGATTTAAAAAAGTTATCATTTTTCATCCAAAACATGAATTCCGTGAGTGAAATTTTATTAGCAACACATACACATAAATTAGGTTTTTTATTTTTATACGAAAATTTACTTAAGTACTCTTTTAATGATGAAATATTTAACATTTTAAAGTAAATGAGCTAATATTTTTGGATGAAAATAACAATTTTTCAAACGTCTGGAACCAAATGCAATAAAAGCATTTTTTTTAATGAAAATGACAAATGTGAACAAAACAGATAAAAAAATATCAAGTCACTCTTTAAATAAATTTATACTAAAAACTGAATTCTCTTTATCTTTAATTAAGTATTGTATTATTATATATGGATTAAAATTAGGGCAAAGTTGGCTTTAAATTGAAATAATTGGTGTAGTTTTGATCTTGAACATATTGTGTAATTGGCTGCTAGCACCTTGCTAGTTTTGATGATAATATATTTCACTGTTAAAAAAAGTATTGTATTGTTATATTTGTTTTAAAAGTCGACATGGTTAAGTGATTAATGATACCCTGTTGGTTTAACTTGTAGGTTTTATGAGAGGATGATGAGACAAGAAGAGTGGAGGTCGGTGGGGATTGTTGCAGGAGGTTGGTTCACAAGACAGAACTATTTAGATTAACTGATATTTAATTAAATGGTTTTACATATAAACTTAAGAGTACACTTTAAATAAATATACTCAATTATCCTGAGAAAATAATTAACTGACTTGTTGATAACAACTAGTAAACTATAAGCAGATGATAAAAAGTAATAAAACTTCTAGGACAATGGTAATTTAAAGGTCCTAGTGAAGTTATTTTAGGAATACATTTTGTATATACTAATTTTTATTTTTTGTTTGTTATTTAATATAATACGAATTGTGAAAATTTGATGTACGACATATAATTTTAATAAATAGTGTTACACAAAAGCTACACCATTTTGTTAGATAGGTTTAGTCTTTAAACCATAAATTACATCATTATGGTGTTTTGGTACATACATTAAATATGACATTAGGTACAAAATAAGTAGACAATATAGGCATACTCTATGAACAAAGTTTTTACAACCAGAGAATGATTGAACACGACCAATTTTAACCAATAGGAAACTCAAATCTTTATTGAAACATCTTACTTTTCAATAGACCATCGAATTCTAAAGTTAAATAATTAGTAAAAAGCTTACCCGTAGTCATTCTTCACACAAGATCTTAATAATGTTCAAGTATAATGTTGTATCTATTCAACACCAAAGACAAAGAATAATACACACTAGTATTCGATTGATTCAAGAAATTAAATTACAGATACAAAAGAAAATGTATATCTCAAAGAAGAAGACTAACCTCTTCAACCTTCGTTTTCCCCCTTTTATTAATCCTCTAGTTAACAACCAATTAACAAACTATTAACAGTCTAATCCATATAGAATACAAAATAGACACATCAAGTCCCTTAACTTGTGATAACTTGCACATTAACATTCACATTCTCCACCTTTAATATTCAAGTTAACCAATATTAAGCAAATCCAAACACTTATGAAACTTAGACCCAGGAAGGGACTTAGTAAACATATCAACAACATTATCATCCGTATTGATATCCTTCATAATGACTTCCTTAACATTCATCATATCCCTAATAAAATGCAATTTAACATTGATGTGTTTGGTTCTCTCATGAAAAACTCCATTCTTTGACAATTGAACCGCCCCTTGATTATCACAGTGAACCACTACATCACCACAACTGACCCCAAGTTCAGTTAAAAACCCTTTTAACCGAAGAGCTTCTTTCACAACTTCGGTAAGAGCTACATATTCTGCTTCAGTAGAGGATAAAGCCACTACATTTTGCAAAGAGGCTTTCCAACTGACTACTCCACCCATTACTGTAAACACATAGCTTGTTATAGATCTACCCTTGTCCATATCTTTTGCAAAATCTGCATCTACATAACCCATAAGCACATTCCCTTGCATCATCACATTACCAAAAGTTAACCCAACATCCTGTGTACCTCTCAAGTATCTTAACAACCACTTCACTGCTTCCCAATAAAGCCTGCCAGGGCATGATATGTATCTACTAACCACACCAACACCATAGCTTATGTCAGGTCTGGTACACACCATCAAGTACATAAGACTCCCAACAACATTAGCATATGGAACTCTTTCCATATATGCAATTTCATCAGAAGTAGATGGAGAATCTTGATAGGACAATTTAAAGTGTTGTGCCAAAGGTGACTGCACAGACTTACTATTACTCATTCCAAAATTATCTAAAACTTTCCTGATGTAAGAAGTTTGTGTTAATCTGAGAACTCCAACCTCTCTATTCCTTGAAATTTCCATTCTAAGAATCTTCTTAGCTTCACCAAGCTCCTTCATTCCAAACTCTTACATCAATATCTTCTTGGTATCTTGTATTATGCTCAAGTTCTTACAAGCTACAAGCATATCATCAACATACAATAGCAAATAGATGAACTCACCAGCCCTGTATTCCTTAAAATATACACATGCATCATAGCTACTTCTCACAAAACCATTTGAAATCATATGATCATCAAATCGCTTGTACCATTGTCTTGGGGACTGCTTTAACCCATACAAAGACCTTTGAAGCAAACACACCTTGCTTTCATTCCCCTTTACTTCAAAACCTTGTGGTTGATTCATATAAATTCTTTCTTCTAAGTTACCATGTAAGAACGCAGTCTTTACATCCAACTGCTCAAGCTCCATGTTGGAAGTAGCTTTCATTGAAAGGATTGCTCTTATAGAAGAATGCTTGACTACAGGTGAGAAGATCTCATTGTAGTCTATACCAGCTCTTTGGGTAAAACCTTTAGCCACCAATCTAGCTTTATACCGCGGCCCCTCAACACCAGGAATCCCTTCTTTCAACTTGAACAACCACTTGCATGACACAATCTTGTGGTTTTCAGGCCTATCTACTAACTTCCAGGTTTCATTCTTGAGTAGAGATTGAATTTCATCATTCATAGCCTTTAACCACTGATCTCTATCACTTGACACCATAGCTTGATCAAAAGACAAGGGTTCACTAGTACTCTCCATCTCTGCAGCCATGAAAACAAAAGCCGATAGCTCATCACCTGATCTATATCTAGCAGGGGGTAGAATCTTCCTCCGTGGCCTATTCAATGCAACACTTGGCTGAGGATCATGTTGGCTAGCTCCTATATTCTTGTGACAAGGCCTTTCACTACTCACATCCTGAGTATCCAGCTCCACCTCAATTTGAACACCTTTATCACCCATAGATACATCCTCTCTATGTTCATCATCATCCTGCACAATGTCCTTATAAAAGACATCCTCTTTAAAAACTACATCTCTGCTGACAATAACTCTAGGAGTGCCTCCATCCATTCTCCAGAGTTTGTATCCCTTAACCCCCTCAGGATGCCCTATAAACACACACTTGATAGCTCTAGAATCTAACTTATCCTGCTTGACATGTGCAAATGCTAGTGATCCAAACACCCTTAATTCCCCATAAGCCTGCCTTCTACCAGACCATGCTTCCATAGGAGTTTTCTTTTCAAGTGCTGTAGATGGTGACCTGTTTACAAGGTAAGAGGCAGTCACCACAGCCTCAACCCAAAACTCCTTGGGCAACCCTAAACTAAGTAACATACACCTTACCTTATTCAGCAGGGTCCTATTCATTCTTTTTGCAAGGCCATTCTGTTGTGGTGTTCCTGGTA
>BJCM01063477.1:0-16823 GCA_018326385.1 Flaveria bidentis
TTTCTTCTACTAAATCTCTTTTAATTTAATCATTATCATTTGATCATTAACCTTCTAACATTCACTAACGTTATAACAATCACTAACATTCCTAAATCAAGTTAACAACACACTAACATAAACAAAGAATCTCGTTTGCATACGGACGACTATGCCGCCGCATTCGGTTATTCCACAAAATTATTTCTCTAAATGATGGCTATGTAAAACTTTTGGAATATTTTTATACAGCTCAAATAAAGTCTAATATACTATATATCGACATAATAAATTTATTCTAACTCGTTTCATGCTTTAGCAATTTTAAAAGTGCACATAAGTGTCTTACTACATATTTGGCAGAATATAGTCTGACTTAGACTAACCATAACTTGGTCATAATAAACTAAATTTGAGTAAACTCAGACTCCAATATTAAGTTAATCGAATAAACTTTTCAACGACAGTTTATACGTCTTCAAGCTCAATCGGACGACTCAACAATAGCCTTCACAAGATAAGTCCGCATTTCAGCACCTTCTGTATTGTGATACTATTTTGACTTAATTACGGGTCTTTCATATAAATGTTTCTAAACGAAAGTTGTCAAGAAGACTCTGAGCTAGTCAACTATAATTTTTTATAATTTTATGAAACTGTTTTCTATTTTTAAAATCTATTCAAACACGTACCAAACATTCTGTCTAGAATCTAAAATTGGTGCAATAATCCTTTTCCAATCTACCTTTTACTTTTTGGCATTCTCTAAATGGCCTAACTTCTTGTAATGAATTTCGACCTAAAGTTATTGTTTCTTTTTATCATTTAGGATATCACCTTTGACTCTTGAACATCCAAGCTTTCTTATGTACTTTACAACCATCATTATACAATGTGAGTTTTCCATGCCCCCTTTTTACTTTATTTCACACCTTTTGGGGTGAAACATGTTAACCTTATAAACTTACACTTGTAAACATCTTGATACTTGTAAATGCACATGCAATTCAGCTTTACTTTTTGTCATGGTTATTTGTAATATTGTGAGTCTTATATGATGGACATTATATGTTGACAATCATTAACTATTGCTAGCCTGATAACGTCATAGATATATGGGCCTGACAAGCCTATTTGATGCTAAATCCAAGGTTATTGCCGACTCCTGATGATGTATGCTTGTTCATCATGGGAACCAAGTATACTTAGCTAATCGTTATAAACTTGTAATAGATATTCTTGATCAAGGTTTGATTGTAGCTATATGTTATCTATAAACTTGTTCTATTCATAACCATTGACATGAATTGCTACTTGTAATTATTTATATATATATATATATATATATATATATATATATATATATATATATATATATATGCTTAACCCATGGAAACTCATCAACTTTCAAAGTTGACCCTTTATTTTTAACATGTTTCAGGATTGCTACTTGAGGATTTCTTCTTGCTCATATAAGACTTGGACTTAGTTTAATTAAATATCTTGTGTTGTTGTTTAATTCTTTGTTGTATTGTAATGTCTTAATTGTCTAGTATTGTTTAATAAAAAATGGATTTTAATATTATTTCAACTTATTTAATTCCATGAGCTATGAACAATCATTTCACATTCGTCCGCCTCGATGATTCCACCGTCGGTCGGAGTGTGACAACAGCCTTTCATATTCACAGCCTTATCCCAACCTGTTGAACTCAGGGTACAATTTAGTGGCCAACAAACGAGTAACAATGATAGTGATCTTTGAAACAAGATTAGGTTCAAGAGAGTACCTTTTAGCGACGGTTTTGGCCGATAGACCTAGTGACAAATGCGATAGAACCTTAGCGATGGCTTAAACTGAGGGTAAAGACAAGTTCGATTGCGAGATGTAGGGTTTGAGCTTATCAAAAACGATGGTGAAAATGGGGTATGAGAGGCCGTAGAACGAGCGCCATTGGGCGTCACGTAAAGGGGCTTCCATGAGCCAGATGCATTCGGTGGAGAGGGTCGGAAGGCAGCGACGGAGTATTGGGCAGTGGTGGGGTCGAGCTGGTATTGGAGGTGGAAGAGGTTGGAGAGCATGATCAAGAAGGATTGATCCATTAGGGTTTTGAGTTGATTAATCTCCGTCTCCGGCGACATTTTCCGGCAACCAGCGGTGGAGCGGTGGTTTTTGTGGTGATTTTGGGTGTTCAGATCGAAATCGGGGAGATCTTCACATGGGTGTGGGTCAATTTAAATAAAACTTTGATCCTTATATATTGAGTTTACAAAGAGAGAGTTCAAAAGTTTAAGAATGCTTTGTATTTTTTCTCTACCTTTCAAACTTATAGAGAGAGAAATTAATGGGAGATTTAAAGATGAACAAGAGGGAGGTGCCCATCATTAGCGATGGCATTCGTCTGCCTTTAGACTATCGCATGTGATGTTGCCTCCTATCTATTCTTTGTTTTCATCTCTATATTTTGGGGGGTTTTCATTGTCGGTAGTTCGTGTCGTTGCCGGCGGCCATTTGACGACGCCGGTGGTGACAGGTGGCATACATCTTATGCTTTATTTCCTATGTTTAGCGACAATTATGTACTATCACATGCATTGGTATCGACGTGTTTCCTCTATATATTCTTTGAGCAGTGTCAGTGTTGGGGGCGACCATGGTATCGGGTAGCTTAAGTCCGATTTATTACCTGCTTTGGATGCTTTCTTAACTCTGATTATTTCCTTTTTTATCTGATTTGGTGTCGATGAAGGATATGGTTTTCTATTCTGAGACGGTTACGGATACAAATATACAATTGTTACTTGTGTTTAGGTGGGGTTTCATCTTAGAACCATTTATGGTATCTCTATCGATGATGATGATGATGATGATGGTGTATCCTTATATGAGATGTGTTTTTGTTGAATATTATGTTCAAATTGCAGGTTTAAAATTTATTAAAGTATTTTCTTGTTGTTGGATGTTGATGAATAAGTTGGTTTGTTGGTTGGCTTGATGAAGATGAGCATTTGCTTATCCGAGAGGAACTTTTGGATGTTAAAATTACTTGTCGGTGAACCAGTGTGTTAATATGCTTGGTTGGTGTGACCTGTTTATTCTGGAACTTTCTAATTCGACTACTAAGGCTTGTGATTTTGCCTTTTTGTGACACTTTAAGGCTATGATGACGGAAAACAATTATTATGTTTGTTGTTTTGCTATGGTAATTATTATTTGCAGTCACGACTGGTGGTTTTGAACAATGGTGAGAGACTGTGTTGGATTGTGTTGATGCTGGTGGTGACCAGCGATACATGGTAGTAAGAAATTAGGGAGAGGAAACAAAAAAGAAAATTTGAGAGAGAAAGAGGGAGAGGGGATGTAAAGTAAATAACTAGATGATAACTATTAAAAATTGATGCAAATAAAAAAATTAACAATCGTAGATGATTTAACCCATGTACACGCGCATTCTTGCTACCCGTCGAGGCATCACCCTGACCAAACCTCTTCCCCTGCCAGTTTCGATCACCACCGCCATTCTTGCCACCTTCGGTCACCACCACTGTCCTCTCATCATACAGTCTCCCTGCCAAATCCACCGCCGACCTAAACGTGCTCGGTCGGGCGGCGATCATGTGTTTGCGAATATCCGCTGGCAAACCCTGAATGTATCTTTTAATCTTTCGTGACAAAGGCGTCACCTGATCCGGCACCAGACGTGCCATCTCGTTGAATTTCGTGGTGTACTGCTGGTGCGTCATAGTTCCCGCCTCCAGTTGCAAGAACTCTCTTTCGACCTTGTCCATTTTCCGATGAGGATGTAAAGTAAATAACTAGATGATAACTATTAAAGATTGATGCAAATAAAAAAATTAACAATCGTAGATGGTTTTGGAAACCCCTCATAGGTTTTGCAATGAGTTGTCAACTCATTAAGTATTAAAAGAAACAACTTTATTTGATTTCTATTTTGATTGTTAACTTCCAACTATTTAAATTACATGGTTTCTAGCAATTACTTTTCTTTATTTTTTTATTCTATTATTGAAAACTTTTTAATTTATTGTTTATGTATATTTTTTGATTTGTTAAAGTTTTGTTTTTGATATATGTTTAGATTATTGTTTTTTTTATTTGAAAACCAATAGCCTTAATTTATTTTCAAGTAGAAATATCACATCTTTGGAAGTGTGTTTTTCTATGTTCACTTTTCTTAGTATTTTTTATATGCTTATTCATATAACTACATGTTGTTAAAGGATTCTTTTGTTGGAAGTGAATGAACGGTTGATAAAGCATCAAGAGTTGTTGAATCAATCAATAAATATAGTCAAACACAATCTTTTTTTTTGTGTTGTTGTGAATGTTTTTACCATCATTCTTGAACTGTGTTATGATATTAACCGCATATTTCGTTAAATTTAACATTACAAATTGACCAGCCCCGCGGCAAAGCGCGGTTCAAAATTCTAGTTATATATTTAATAATATTTCATACTTCGTGTTTGTCAATGAAAAAAATTATAATCTCAATTTAACTAGGTTTTTACTAACCGTGGTTACGGCGGCATTGTACACGACATGATAAAGTATAGATTACAATCAACCCAACTCATTTTCGAATTAAATTTACGTCAAAACATAATTTAAACCACCAATTTTTCTTTTTAAAATATAATAACTTAAAACATGCCAAACAAATTCTTCATTTCAGAGGTTATCTCAACTCCAATTGATGCTGAACATCCATCTTAAAGGAACACTATAGCAATGTGCATACAACAAACAAATGACGGTAGCTTGAATAGTCTTTAGCCTAGATATATGAAATTGAAAAAGAATCAAAGGTCATGAAGTTCTTCCAAAATATAACTGCTCCTGCAATCCAAGAGCAATAACATTTAATAGTTATTAATAACTAATAAGTAATAAAAATAACTATATGAACAAATTAAAAAAGATCTAGGTCAAAACATGATCTCAATGGTTGATTTTCATTTTCCCAATGAAGTGATTTAGGAGGTTCTAATGTACAAATACATTTTGGATAAATTTTGAGACGTTTAACTTGTTCAACCCATTTGACTTTTTCAAATTTTAGCTAAGTTGTCACATGTTTACCGATTTGACCTGTTGGAGATAATATATAACCAAAACCAGTAATTTTTAAGTTCATTTGAACCTATCTAGCTATAAGTATGTGATATATCCTTAAAACAAATAATCTACCTCCACAATGATACATGCTGGCAGTGATCATGATTAACTGTCATACTCCGTCATTTAAGTAATTATAAGATGATGAGATTGCCTCAAACTAAAATAGAGTACATTTACACAAACCAGAATAATAATTAAAAGACCAAACTTTAGGAGTTCAAGACTCTGAATAAAGAATATAAACAACAAACTAAAGACAAAGAGCATACATGATTATCCTCTGTCATAAACATGTCCATTTTAAAAAAACTAAGAGCATACAGATATACCTGACAAACAGAACCCGACGATCTGATTTTGGGTCAACATGGGCGTTTTAATAGCAAGCTGGGCCAAATTTTTTTTGCAACTGGGTGTATGATATAGATAAACAGTCTTGAAATTGTAAGTCACCGAATTTGTTATGTGCTGAATTAGTGTTTGTTGAGTAGAAATCAATCTCTTTGTTTCCTCTAATTTCTTTAATTTGGTTCTTTTAAGCTGGACTGTTGGAGATGATTGTTTCTAAACAATTGCATTAATAGAACCGCAAAATGTCTAGTAGTAGAACTGTTGCTACAATATGAATATATTAATCAACTCAACAAATGTTTCCACCATCAATTTTGGGGAATTTAATTCATTTTTTTTCAAATAGTCACAAAGTCAGAGGTTAACCTACACATGATATTCATACAACAATAAAATCCTTTAGCAGCAGATAAGCAACAAGTAAGGGGCACCTGTAAACGAAAGCCAAAAAAGAAACCATCAACATCAGGCAAAGCACCAACGCGAAACGGATGATAACAATGACATAAAGGAAGGACCACCTAACAACCAATGGCAAAACAAAATACCATTTCCAACCACCACCAGCCTCTTGAACGCCTATGCAGTGCACAAGCTTCCCTGATTTACCGGAACCATCATTGAAATGCTAAACAATGGTGTTAGAAAACATACCTGACAATTGGAAGATGGATAGTGCACGCCCAGAAGAAAATGGTTTGAGGAAGCTAGGCATATCATCCTCAAGCTCTTCAATCGGATTTAGATTCTTATATTAATAAAAAGTTTGATGCCATATAACATTAAAAAAAGCATAAAAAGCACATGCATGCAACATGCAAGGCGGAAGTTCTTTCTGCGAAAGTCATCCTATGGATATGCTTAAAACGAATTAACACTGAAAACCCCAAATAAAAATTATACTTTAATCACCGTTTCCTGCACCAAAGCAGTTGGAAAAGATATGGTAAACATAAACTATACATCTAATATGAAAGCAAGCATCATAAAAATACAATCACGTGCCAAAATAACAGCTCAAATTTAACTTAATGAACAATCAGACCTATACGACTATACCTTCATTATTCGATATGCAATCTCCAATTGTCCATCAAAACAAGTGCAACCATGCCATTTTCTGGTCCTGCAAACTTGAAAAAATAATAGAAATATGCCTTAAGCTTGGCTAGAACTGACTAACTGGTGAAGTGTTATTATCATATACAATTGAAAGGTGCATATTGTAATGCTTGTATCAATCATAAAACTAAAATAAGCATGTTAAGAATGGAAAAAGTCTACCTCTATTCATTTGGAATATACAAACTGCTTCAAGCATGATTTTCTCTTTGTACATAGAAATTGGATCTGATGCAAATGGTTTAGGTGTCGGAAAAACTTATGGAACTGTGGTATTTATTATCACGCCCACAAAATCCTAAAATCACGCATCCATTTCCATCATATGAGACATAATGAATCTGGTTTGTATTAAAGGTTGGATATATCATAGGTACCAATTGTCCCACTTATTGACATCAATTATTCATCGAGATTTGGGGCAGTCAATACAAATCTGCATAGCTAGAATAAAAGAAAACTTATATTAAGATGCAAATGTTATATTATACATGCAAACACATGAAACAACATTAAGATAAATTAAGCTACGATTTATGTTCTGTTACCATTCCTGCTACTAGGAAAAGAGCTTTAAGTTTCACCTTTCTAGGAGATTTGAAACTTGATGGAGTCAACAACGTCTCCATGTCTAACACTCCTCTTTCTAATGAAGTTTATAGGCATGTATACACATTCTTTCCTTTGTGAACAACTTCAGGGTTCATGAATCATGCATCCTTCAAACCTAGTCATAGCTCCCTACATGTCACACAAAAGAACATATTGGCCCATGTAATTTAGCTCCAAAGATTTATCCATGTGAATTCAATAATAAAGATCAATGCTTATATTCATAGGCCAAACGTGGATATGGAACAAAGCAAACCATCAGAAGAACAAAAGGAGCAAGAAAACAACTCTTAAATCATCAGAATGTGTACCTGTATACCTGTGAAGGGAGGAAGATGAAAGCTCATACGGTGAACAATGATGTTGTTTTCTATCACGAACGCGTGCCAAAAATCAAAGAATAGGCCTTATCTGGAATTGATGGACGTATTATGTAGGAAATATGATTAAGAACTCGAACCCTAGCGTGCACCATTCAGAAGCAACAAAACTATCCCCTTCAAAATAGAATTAGGCATGAACACATGAACATAGTGATTACCTACGATACTGAATGGGCATATTAAATGCTTCTAAAGCCCTAAAAACAATATAAACTTACTTTAAAATCAGAAAGACAAAGTAGGGTGAATACGCACTTGGTGTTGTTGAAGGGAGGAAGAGGCGCAGTTGAACAACATAAAAGACAGTCTCAAGGGCGGAGAGATGGAAAGCAAAAGTCACATAAATCATCAAACTATAAAAATCGAAATCTACAACACTAACACAACTATAATTAGGCAGGAGATTAAGAATTTATGTTAATAAAGAGGAGGATGTGGTTGATGCCGAAACAAAGATTACCTCACCGGAACCATGTATCACCCAAGCCGCCAATGCCTTCACATTGACCCCCACAAAACAGCTTCAGATGTCGAGACAGACTTTGGCGAATCGTCGGAAACTGGCTTCCTTTACTTCCATTTCTCCGCCATTGACGTTGTTTTAACTTTCAAAGACATTTGCTTTGTGTCTTTCTTTTTTTTCTCTCTCTTTATCTCTCTCTTTGCATGCAAGAGAGATAACTCTGGTCACACGTCAGCCAAATTAGAGAAGTTCTACGTAACTACTGTTCATTGACTTTGTTTTTAAACATGTAGGATAATAATATCTATAAACATATAAAGTTCTATTTATACTTGTAAGATTCTAGCAGGAGAGTATCAAATGAGACACTGGGTAAGAGATTGTAAGTTTCAAGTCCAAACAAGTACAAAAGACTGAGTACTTATTGTTAAAAAAGGATTTACTAATTTTCTTATTGTATTATACATTTGTAACTTATTAAAGCCATCAAAGACTTAATTAACTAATGGGCTGTTTAATTACTGCTGACTCAGTAAGATTTATCTGAATCAGAAGCTGACCCAGTTAGAAATTCTAACTGAGAGACTATATGGAAGCCTCTTAATCAGCATCTTAATGGTTCAGACGTTTGAATGGTTCAGATTGTTTATGTTGGATCTAGAAAGGTTGGTTCAGATTGTTTGTGATACTGCATGGTGCTTTCCCACACCCATGTGGTTGATCATACTTTATTCCACTGTTTACTTTTTATTAGTTAGTACAGTTG
This sequence comes from Flaveria bidentis, assembly GCA_018326385.1. NCBI lineage: Eukaryota > Viridiplantae > Streptophyta > Magnoliopsida > Asterales > Asteraceae > Flaveria > Flaveria bidentis. Next base: position 8,820 of record BJCM01063477.1, read on the forward strand.
CCAACTTTAGTCGGTGAAAAAGGTAAGTCATGAAAATGTCATGACTACCAAATTTTAGATAAAATATTATCTAAGATACCTTAACTATAACTTTGTAATATTTGCTTTAGTTCTAGGTTTCCAGCTGGTATCAAAGTATATTTGGTTGTAGGCGATAGTATATATAGTTTCTTTATTGTAACTCTTGTAATATGATTATAAGAGTCTTGTAATACTTTGAGTTGAGAAGTAATATATACAAGTACCTTGAAAATTATTTCCTTATGTTCTTTGTTACTTAGTATATTATTGTCAACTCTTTGAAGAGTTTCTGCTTCATCTAAATCGCGTGTGATTAAGTGAGTTTGAGAGAAAAACCAAGTGTTAGTGACAAACATCGATCCTATAATTGGTATCAAAGCATTTTAGGCTCTTGATTATGAGATCTTACCATCCAAATAAACCTGTTTTTCACTCCTCCTTTCACCACACTCAAAAATGGCCCTCAACCAAAAGTCTGAAGTTGAGATGGGAACGATGACTAAAGCACCTATCATCACCCCAGAAAACTTCAGATCATAGACTAGACATATTGAAGGTTTCATCAGGTACCAAAATGGCAAGATGTGGCAATCTATTGTCAATGGTCCTTACAGACCAAATGTAGATGCACCAGGTGGAAATGGTGTCATGATAGAGAAAGCTGTAGAAGACTACTCTAATGAAGACCGCAAAAAGCTGGACATTGATAGCAATGCTATGAATGTTCTAATGACTACAATACCCAACTCCATCATGGTGGGTTTTGAGCATTGTAAGTTAGCAAAAGAACTATTTGATACCTTGTCCTAGATGTCAGCTCGAACGACTTCAAGAAAGATTCACTAAAGCAACAGTTCGAGAACTTCACTTATATTACTGGAGAGACCCTCAGCCTATAATACTTCAGGTATATGGATCTTATTTCCTCCCTTCAGTCTGTGGGAATTGCCCTTGAATTGAGAGATCTCACTCGAAAGTTCATGAGAGCACTCCCAAACAAGTGGACATTCTACTGTGTATTTATCAAGAGGACGGAAAACTTGAACTCCCTCACCATGAATGAACTATATGGCATCCTTTATGGATACCATGTAGAGATAGAGAGCAAGAAAGGCCATCAAATAAGAAGACCTTCAAGCCTTCTTGCTAGCAACACTTTAATGGTTGCTGAAGGCTCAGGACCCCCAACCTCAGCAATACTTGACATATTCACAACAGCCATCCTGTTCTTCAAGACCATACATCATATTCCCTAAGACTCCAAAGTCTCAACAGGCTTAGCAGGGTTCTTTTCAGGACATTTGTGCCTTTGTCTCAGGAAGTGGGTACTCTAGTGATCATCAGAATTGCTTTGATGATCTAGAGTACTTCAGTCCAGATGATGTGGAGTATGTGGACATAGTCCAACAAATGGCTCTACTAACCTACCAAGCAAATAAGTTCTTTAAGAGAACTGGAAGACAGTTCCCTCAAAACCCAACTAGCAGCAAGTTTGGGTTTGACAAAACAAAGACCAAATGTTACAATTGTAACCAACTTGGTCACTTTTCCAGGGAATGTAAGGCTCCCAAGTCAAATCTGGGAACCTCACATGCCTCCTCGCACCCCTTTACACCTAAAGCCACTAAGAAGTCAACTAAAACAGTTGTTGTGACTCAAGAAGTTGACTGGAGCTTCATGGTATATGATGTGACTCCTGCTCAAGCACTCATGGCTGGAACAAATAATAACAAGGTATATGAACATCTCTATACTCCAGCTTGTATTGCTAAGGTTAAGTTATCTCAAAGTAAAGGCTCAAGCCAAGAAGCATGCTATCTCAAAGCAAAACTTCCAAGCCATTCTTGCATCATCCTCTCACTCAAAACTTTGTTATCAAAACAAAGGTGGGTTGGGAACCAATGAAATTTCTCCACCATATTCTTATGAGTCTATTAGACAACCAAGATGTGGTACTGAAGAGCAAGAGGTTCCATCTACTGACCTTCCTTCCCATGAGTCAAAGAGTGATGCAATTATAGAGACCATAATAGAGAAGGAACATGTAAATCAACCTATTCCTACTTGTGATGATCAATCCCTATCCAGAAGAAGAATACTTCGAAAGAAAAGATGGTGAAGGATTCTTCCGAAAAGAAAGAAGCTTTGGAAGAATGTCATGTTGTACAAGCTTGATCAAGCTCATCCTCTATGATCAACCAAGATGGAATGGAAGATCAAAGAAGATGATGCAGCCCAAGCCTCTTCTTCATAAACACCTATTGAAACCCCATGCATAAATTTTGGTTCAATAAAATCCTCATCGTTAGAAAAGCCCAAGACTAACAAGGCTTGGCTTTCTAATAAAAACTAACTTTTTTTACCTTATGTGCAGGGACATCCATTTGACAAGAACAATAATGTGTGGATTGTAGATAGTGGATGCTCCAGGCACATGACAGGGAACATATCTGTCCTTCAACAATTTCAACATTTTGATGGAGGTCTTGTTCATTTTGGAGGTGAGGTTGGAGGATACATTTTTGGCAAAGGAAGTGTATCCAATGACAAGTTAAAAGTTGACAAAGTACACTTTGTCAAACAGCTTGAACACAACTTGTTAAGTGTTTCTCAATTTTATGATCAAAAGCATCAAATGCTTTTAAAAGAACATGAGTGCATTATTCTCAAACCAGTGATGACCATTCCTCCGGAATTGGTGCTTCTTAGATCTCCCAAGAAAGGGGATATGTACAAGCTAGATACGAACAATGCTTTCCCATTAGGAGAAGTATCACGCTTTCTTTCCAAAACTAATGGTGATGAATCAACATTATGGTATAAACAAAAGTGTCATGTCAATTTTAAAACCATGAATAAATTGGTTAAAAATAACTTGGTACATAGTTTGCCTAAAAAGAAATTTTTCCGCAAAGATAACTGTGTTAAATGCCTGGAAGGGAAGCTATGCACAGAGAATCTCATAAATCCAAAGTTGTTAACTCTATCACCACTCCATTACACTTATTACACATGTATCTATTTGGTCCCACAAGTATAATGAGCATTGGAAGGAAATCATACTGCCTTGTGATTGTTGATGATTTTACAAGATATACATGGGTCTTCTTTTTAAGAACTTAGGGTGAAACTACTGAAACTTTAAAGTATTTTATTCTTAAAATTGAAAATCAAATTGATCACAAGGTTAAGATAATTAGAAGTGATTAAGGGACTGAGTTGAAGAATCAAGTTCTTGACTCATTCTATAAATCAAAAGGGATTGCCAGACAATACAGTGCTCCTAGAACTTCTCAACAAAACGGTGTTGCTGAGAAGAGGAACATGACACTGATTGAGGCTGCTTGGACCATGTTAGCTGATTCAAAGCTGGCTCTAACATTCTGGGTAGAGGCAGTCAGCATTGCATGTTATATGCAGAACATGGTTCTTGTACTTAAGCCACAAGGAAAAACCCCTTATAAGCTATGAAACAATAGGCCATCATTCATTGGCTTTCTAAGGTCCTTTGGCAACAGGTGTACCATACTTAACATAAAAGACAATTTGGCAAAAATTTATGAAAAGTTGGATGATGCTATCTTTGTTGGATATTCCTCCAACTTTATTACTTATAGAGTATATAATATTAAAAATCAACAATTTGAGGAATCATCCAACATTGTTGTCAATGAGCACACTTCTTGTGTTAGGAGGAATGGCCCTGATCATATTTTTGATTTAGAATTGTTTCCAAACTGTTCTAAACCTTCTTGTGAGAATGTTTCGACTGGAACAGGTACTCAAAGTTATTCAGATGATGAAGAAATGTTTGAGTTACCCAGACCTATTCCAAGTTCTCCAAGAGCAGTTAAAGATCAAGCTCCCATTATCTTGAGATCTGATAGTATAAATATTTTAAGAGATAGTGGAGCTTCAACCAATGGTCAACCTAGTGAGCCTCAAAACTCATCCGATGACACTACACAACACCAAGAAGATGGAAATAGTATTTTGAAGGAACATGCAACTATTAATGTTACTTCTCAACCAATAGATGATGATGGTGTTTCCCATTCATTCAATTAGTCCTCATTGAATGAGTTTGAAACAAAAGTTGGTCCAAGTGTTCAAGCTCTTGAGCAAAATATGTCTAACCTAGATCTATCTTTGCAACTGGAGGTGATCCTTAGGCTTAGGATTCACAACACTCATCCAACTGAGAACATCATAGGAGAAGTCTCTGAAGGTGTAAGAACAAGGGGACAAACTCACAATGGGAATGTCTGTCTGTACTCATGCTTCTTATCTCAGATGGAACCCAAGAAAGTAGAAGAAGCCTTAAAGGATAGTAGTTGGGTTGAGTCAATGCAAGAGGAATTGCTTCAATTCAAAATACAAAAGGTTTGGAACCTATGTACGCTACCATCTTGTCAAGTACCACTAGGCATCAAATGGGTTTTCAGGAATAAGAGAGATGATAGAGGCTTGATAATTAAGAACAAGGCAATACTGGTAGTTCCAAGATACACTCAAGAGGAAGGATTTGATTATACTGATGTCTTTGCACCTGTTGATAGACTTGAGGCAGTTAGGATCTTCCTTGCTTATGCTGTATCCAAGAATTTTATTGTCTACCAACTTGATGTCAAGTGTGCCTTTCTATATAGGGATATAGATAGGGAAGTCTATGTGTGTCAACTTTTAGGATTTGAAGACCCAAAACACCCCAACTATCTTTGTAAGTTGGATAAAGCTCTATATGGGCTGCACTAAGCACCTAGGCTATGGTATGAGACTTTGTCTCAATTTCTCCTGAAGAATGGCTACACTAGAGGCACCATTGACAAGACTTTATTCATAAAGAAGTCTAGGAAAGACATTTTGCTCGTCCAACTCTATATTGATGACATCATATTTGGTTCCTCAAATGACCAAATGTGTAGAGACTTTGAGAGCATCATGAAGAATAAATTTGTGATGAGTTCCATGGAAAAGATGGACTTTTTCCTTAGAATTCAGGTAAAGCAGATGAAGGAAGAGTTCTTTATCAATCAATCTAAGTATGTCTCTAACATCTTAGAAAGATTTGATATGAAAGATTGTAAACCAGCCAAGACACCCATACCAAGAAACCATAATCTTTGTCTTGACTCTGAAGGGGAGGATACTGATCAACATTAATATAGGGCTATTATTGGGTCTTTGATGAATCTCATAGCAAGTAGACCTGATATCATGTTTGGAACATGCATTTGTCCAAGGTATCAGGCTACTCCAAAGGTGTCTCACCTAGTTGTTGTCAAGAGAATCCTTAGATACCTGAAAGCACCTAAACTAGGTCTATGGTATCCAAGGAACAACAATTTCAATCTCTATAGCTATTCCGATAGTGACTATGGTGGCTGTAACATCAATAAGAAATCAACATTAGGAGGATGTCAATTTCTTGGTGGAAGGATCATCTCATGGCAATGCATGAAGCAATCTTGTGTCTCTACATCAACTGCTAAAGCTGAATACATTGTTGTTGCTAGTTGTTATGCTCAACTGCTGTGGATTCAAAATCAAATGTTAGACTAGGATTCAACTTTTTGAGTACTGCTATCCACATTGACAACAACAGTGTTATCTTAATTACTGAAAATCTAGTGAAGCACACCAAGATAAAGCATATTGAGATCAAGTATCGTTTCATTAGAGATATTCATGAGAAAAATCTTATTAAACTAATCAAAGTTGATTCAAATAAACAATATGCTGATTTGTTCACCAAAGCATTTGATAAACAAAGATTTAAGTATCTTATTACAGCTATTGGAATGATAAATATTGATTAGTCTATCTCATTTGAAAACCTTTTTAAATGTGTAATGTCTTTTGTCAAAACAATCTAAGCCTTGTTACAAAAGGTTTTCTTTGAAAATTTTCTAAGTATAGATTCTTCCAAAGAGAAATTAACCCTCGGAAGATGTTTCACATATGTTCCTAAGCAAAATTTCTCCAAAGGAAATCTTATTCTCGGAAAAGTTTTTAGTCTTGGAAGAAGCGATTGATAATTTATCAGATCTACTTCCGAAGCTTATAAACTTTTCATTCGGAAAAACCACTTTACTCTCGGAAGTAAAAAATTACCTTCGGAAACTAAGTTGGCTTCAGAAGAAGATTACCTTCGGAAATATCTTATACCCGAAAGAAAACCTTACTGTGTAACAGAAATCTTTGTCCCCACAACTGTAAAAAGAAAAGATTTTATTAATGATGTCGGAATATTTTAAATGGATTTAACCTTACCGCCCTTGTCACATCATACCCAAACCATCACTCACCTTATCCATCCGCCACTTTCACCCATTTAAATATTTTGACTTACCCATTTTAATCTTTTTACCTATTTCACTATCCAAAGCTTTTTTCATCCCTAATTGGTCCAAATCCAGCTCATTTCTTTGCTTATTTCTCACTAATGGCGCTTAACCCTCAACACAATCAAGTAGCATTCTTGGATTCGTCAATGGATGTTGGCTTCTCTGAAATCATCTCCTTTCTTACCCAATCCACTTACTTCACAGCCCTAACTGTAAACTCCATAGTGTATTCAAACCACATGGCTGAATTTTGGGGGAATGCATAGATTACAACCCAGAATGGGGTTAGGGTTTTGAGGTCAAGCATTTGTAACCAAGAGTTGATCATATCCGAATAGATCATCAGGGAGCATCTCGAGCTTCATGATGAAGGTTCACCGATAGAGTTCCCCAAGACCAAAGTTGACGACACATATACCTTAATAGTATATGGCGGTGATATCAGCAGGTCCATTGCGTACAAGTTTAACTTCTCATACCAGTGGAAGTTCCTACTATACATTGTCCTTCACTCCTTGTCAAACAAGTCAGGGGGATGGGATCAAATCCCATACGAACTAGGATGTCTAGTTCATGGGTTGGTAAGAGGCCTCCGTTTTAACTACCCAAGATTCGTGCTGACCAATTTGATGGACAACCTTCAAAGGGAGACATTGTACATATATCCCAAGTACATCCAGCACTTCATAAATTGTGAGTTGGACCAGAGCAAGCTTGTCTGTGCAGCTACTCTTCCAGTCCCTCACATGAGGCCGGCCATCTTCAAGATTCTGAAGAGGATGTCCACCAACTTACCAGAAGACAAACTCCACTTCATCCAGGTATGATTGAGCGCATAGCTCCTAGTGACATCCATGTTAACCACACAGGTGATGAACTCATACCAGCAACAACCCTCACATTGCCAAGTCTACTTTCTCACCCTATCAAATACACATATCCCAAACAAACCCTTGTTCAATCTACTCTGATTGAGCAAGCTCCTCCTGGTCAATTCAAAAAGACTAGAGTGGAAACATGGGCTCCCACTTAATCTAAGGTCTCACCTTCCTTCACCATTGACCTCAATATGGAATTAGAGTCTCCTCACACTTCTTGTTGTTGTAGGATGGTTCATTCTTGACCTACTTGGTTACTTTAGGAACCACCTTCTTAGTCTTTTTAGCACCTTAAATAGACAAGGTGCCCGCTATAATGTGGTTTTTAGTGAGTTGAGCGGTGATGGTAATTGCTTCCTTCAGAGTTATGGGTCTACTTCCCACCCAGGATCTTGAACTGGGGTGGTATCCCCTTGATGAACTTCTTGATATTGTAGGGAACGGTATCGACCATATGAGGCAAAAGGACGCTCAACTCATGATGCCTAGTTGAGTAGGCCAAATGATCCCCACCATCTTGTTTAAGATTCCAGAATTCTTCCACAAGCTTTCATATATCACTCCTCGGGCAAAACTTTTGGATTGCAATGTTCTTGAACTCATCCCAAGATAATGCCACCTCGGTTCCTCTTCTCACTATTCCATCACGTAAGTGCCCTTTGTTGAAGAACACTCGTGGTGTAACGAACATTGAGTGCCTCAGGACACTCACAATTGATGAAGGTGTTCTCCATGCTTTCAAACCACTCGAGAAGTCA
>BJCM01063479.1:0-12853 GCA_018326385.1 Flaveria bidentis
ATAATTGGATTAGGATTAAAAGTCATATTTGTTGAAACTATATTTAGGATGAGAAACTAAAACATGTATATTAAACTAATAAACCATTTAGTTGGTATATTAGTTGAACTAGATTATTCATGTATTTACTTAAAAGAAACAAAATTAGATTTCATGACCTCATTCTAATCATTATGAGCTTAGAAACACCCGCCAGAAATTGATTTAGTAATCAACATCGGGTTGTTCCCGTTTTGAGACTGCTTTTTGGATATGAAAAGAAAATTTTGGTTGTCATTTTCTCTATATGTATATACTTGGGAGCTTAGTACCAATGCTGCTGAATTTTTCTTAAACAAACAATCATGTAATACACATTCATATATGAGATAAAATATTCAAAAATTGAGTATAACAGCCTACCCTTCTAAATCTATATCCGTTGCCTTAGTTTTTATTCATGTATTCTGGATAAATATTCATCCACTTAAATCCTAAATTATATTGCAGTCCTGTAATCATGTCTGTCGATAAAAGTTGGCTTATTAATCCGAACCGTAGATCACCCGAGTATCAACAATGACTCAGCTCTTTTATTGATATGAGTGATAAATATATCGACAAATATGGTCTGATTAGATGTTCGCGTAGGATATGTCAGAATACCCAATTATTAGGATGGGTTAAAATGAAATATCATTTAGAAATATGGGGCATGTGTCGGACGTATAACGATTGGTTCTATCATGATGAAAGTTTAATTCCTGAAGTTGTAGTTGTAGATGATGTTGAGCCAACAAATGAAATGGCTGACGTCATCGAACATGTTATGGAAGAGAGTAGCGGTGTCTGTGATGATTTTGAGGACTTGTTAGATGAAGTTCAATCAGAATTATATCCTGGTTGTACTAAGTTTTCTTCCCTTGACTTTTTAGCAAAACTTATGAATATTAAGGTGAAAAATAAATAGACCAATAGCTCATTTGATAAGCTCCTTGAGTTGTTGTAGTCTTCACATCCTGAAGATAACAAAATTCTCTTTTCTCACTATGTAGCCAAGAAGACATTAAAGAAGATTGGTTTAGGGTATGAGTCGACATATGTGTGCAAATATGATTTTGCTCTTTTCTATGCAGAAAACCTATTGTTACAAAATTGTCCAGTTTGTAACGAGAGTCGGTGGGTCGATAAAAATACAAAGGGCAAGAAGCTACCTCACAAGGTGTTATGATGGTTTCCTTTAACCCCCAAACTATGATGTTTGTATTCTTCAAGGCACACTACAAAAGATACGATTTGGCATAATACTGGACGATCAGAAGATGGTACGATGCGTCATCCTATTGATGGTTCTTCATGGAAAGATTTTCATATAAAGTACCCTACCTTCTCGAGAGAACCCTGTAACGTCTGCCTAAGACTTGCAACTGACAGTTTCAATCCATTCGATAACATGAGTTCGTCTCATAACACGTGGCCTGTTATACTCATGACATACAATCTGCCTCCATGACTATGCATGAAGGAGTCCTCATTCATGTTGTCATTGTTGATTCCTGGTCCTAAATCCCCCGGGAAGGACATGGACGTTTTTCTTAGGCCGTTGGTGGATGAGCTTAAGCAGTTATGAGTGTCGGGCGTACGTACTAAAGACATGGCGACAAACACATTTTTCACAATGTGGGCGGCTTTGTTATGGACTGTAAATGACTTCCGGCTCGTAGTAGTCTATCAGGTTGGAGCGGGCAGGGCTACAAAGCATGCCCGACTTATAACGAAGACACTCCTTCAATGCGTGTCATAAATAAAGTTGTTTATGTTGGTCATCGTCGGTTTTTAGATGCAAACCATGTATGGAGAACAAGTTTGGACTTGAACGGAGAACCCGAGATAAAAGCACCTCCAAAACAATTTAGTGATATTGATATAGAAACTCAACTTAGTCGACTACGTCACTGTTTACCGGGTAAGAATCTTGATTTTGGAGGTGTTAAATCAAAGAAGGTGGCGTATGAGTTAAATTGGTCCAAACGAAGCATATTTTTTAACTTGAGTACTGGTCTTCTCTATAGTTAAAACATAACTTAGATGTGATGCATATAGAGAAAAATATGTGTGATAGTTTGCTAGGTACTCTTCTAATGAATGAAAAAAGCAAAGATACACCAAACGCATAGGTTGACTTGAAGAATCTAAATATTCGGAGTAGGCAGTGGTTGGAGAAAAAATGGCAAATGGTATAGCCCCCACCCAAAATACTCATTGAAAACCAGTGATCGAAAGTTATAAAGAATGTAAAGCTGCCTGATGGGTTCGGATCTAATATCAACAAGAGAGTGATAGATAACAATACTAACATTACTAGGTTGAAATCTCATGATTGTCATTTTCTCATGCAACGTTTGATACCGATTGGTGTTAGAGGTTTTTTGGCCAAAGATACTTATACACCAATAATTGATCTATGTACATTTTTAAGCAACTTTGCTCCAGAACACTATTAATATATAATATGAAGAAAGCTAAGGAGACAATTCTTATAATATTGTGCAAGCTAGAATTGATCTATCCTCCAGCGTTTTTTTGACATTATGGTTCATTTAGTTTTGCATTTACCTGATGAAGCGATTCGTGGTGGTCGAGTGTGTATGAGATGGATGTATCCGTTTGAAAGGTACATGAAAAAACTAAAAAATTATGTCAAAAACAAGGCAAGACCAGAAGGTTGTATAGCTGAAGGTTATGTTACTGAAGAAGCTCTATCATTTTGTTCGAGGTACTTTAGAGATGTTGAGACTTAGTTCAATCACCCTGATAGAAATGAAGATATCATTATCGAAAAAAAAAGATATATGCATTTGAGTCAAAATGTCGTCCGGCTAGCGCAAAAAAGATGAAATATCTTTCTCCAAGCGAAAAACTAAAGTTAGAATGGTTTGTCTTTGATAGTTGTCAAGAAGTCAAAGACTATATGAAGTAAGAGTTCCTATCTTTAAGTTTTATTATTAGTTAAATATATTCCGTTCCTTACTTTTTATATATATTTGTCAACAATATAGCGAATTCAAATCTGAAAGCCCATAATTTATCATGTCATAACCAAATTTCCATCATAGTTTCTCGAGAAGGTAATCCGTGTACAAAATTCTCTTAGGTTTTCAACATGAATTCAAATCTATATTTGTTAGCTAATTTATATGGAACACATTATTTTCTTAGGTTTACTAGATGAAAATATAAAATTCTCCAGATTTTCACTCAGAGTTGTATGCTCTTTCAATGGGTGCGGACGTAAAAGTCTATAATTACACTGCTTGCGTAGTCAACTGTGTTAGGTTTATGGTACTTGCACGTGAAGCGCAACGCACAACACAAAATTCCGGTGTTTTATTAGAGGGTGAGAATGGTGAGAAATATTATGGCTAAGTTGAAAAGATTATTAAATTGTGCTATGCAAACGGGTATTCCACTGTCCTATTTCGTTGCAAATGGTTTGATACTCGAAGGGGTGTTTCATACGACAATAATATCACCAGTATCAACATCGAATGCGAATAGGATAAAGACGATAAACTCATATTTGCTTCCCAAGCTAAACAAGTGTTCTACATCTAAGAACCTTCTCAGAGAAACCAAAACAATAAAAAGCGGTGGGTCGTCGAGAATGTTAATCATCGTAAAATTTGGGATCGACCGCCATCTAATGATTGCGTCGTGGAGAACATTCAAAATGTTGATAATGACTTAACAGAAGATCTTGACGTCGTTTATAATCATTCTTCATCTAATAGTGTATTTTTCATTGACTTCACCCAATACTTTCAAAATATTCCTACTTATGTAGTCGATGACGAGACTGCAAATGAAGTTAATCCACCAAATGTTACTGCTAATATGATGTTTGAGGACGAGGATGATTATGATGAATAGGACTTTGATTATGACACTGAGGGGTCTGACAACAAGACTGAAGTATATAAAGGAGACTCGGATTAAAAGATCTGTTACAATTTTTATATGTATATATTTCATATAAAACTTTGTTTGTATTTTCATGTTGTAGTTGATAACTTTATTGTTATAATTTGTATATCTTATAATTTTTGTAGACATGATATCTTTTTGGATTGCTTTGGTATACCTCGTGGCTGATGTAATGAGCCATGGAGGTGATGGTGCGGGGGATCCACCACTTCCTCCTTTTGGCGGACCTGGAAGCCATCAGTTGGATGATAGTATTATATATTTTTGTTTATTCAATTATTATTGATATATATTATAAGAATTGATTTTTTTATTATAAATGCAGGTTTTCCTTCCCGGAAAACAAGAGGGAAGACAAAAAATAAAAAGTTGTAGCAAGAGTTGGAAAAAAGGGGGACCTTTTGATAGAGCTGCCATATATACCCCAATCGGTGAACTTAATGATATGTTTGTTCATGAGGTGGGGATATACATGGAGGCTAATTATCCTTTTAATGTACGTTCTTGGACTGATCTTTCAGATGCTCAGAAAAATGCGTTGGAGGAGCATATGGCGGTAACTTTTATATGTTTTATATTTATTTTTCGGTATTTATTTAACTAAATTCATTTTGTTTAACTTAAATGTAGCAACACTTTGATTTTGATGAGATTTTGTGAGATCGTGAACACGCTCAGATTAAGGGTGGCATTCGTTCTGTGTATCTCAAACGATTCAGAGATCGAAAAAACAATGCGAAAAGACACTTTGAGCGTGTTGGAGGATATAAAGATGTGGAACAAGGAAGGCTCAACCCTACAAGAGGAATGAATCATGAAAAATGAAGGAAAACAATTGATTTTTTCTTAAGTGACGGACACAGAAAAGCCTCATCATCAAACAAAGCAAAACGACAACTACAATAATACACTAATTGTGGGGGGAGTGCCTCGTATAGTAGTTATTGTTACAAGAAGGTAATGTTTTAATTATTTGTATGTGTATTGTATAGAAGTATTTATTTAATATATATATACTTATAAATGTTAAACAGAATAAGAGCAGACTTGAGGCGTTTCAGAATGATCATACCAGTAAAGATGGGACATTTGATACGGAGATCGCAGAGCAATAATATGTAAGTTTTATATAAAGTAGAGTTTTGAAATATTAAATATGGGACCTTTATATATATATATATATATATATATATATATATATATATATATATTAAATCACTTTTGTTAATTAATATAGAACCAGCTCAAAGGACGGTTTGATGAGCTAAGTCAATTCCAAAACGAAGAAAATTGTTCATCAACGCCGAATGAGGTCGAAGTTTTTGAGTCGGTTTTGGGAGAACATCGCGGACATATTAGAGGGATTGGGCGTAAACCTTCTTCATCTGCAGGGTCGAGTTTGTTTGTCTATGAGCAGAAACAAATACCTCAGACACTTTCAGAGGTATTAAAGTTATATAAATTGAACGGGTTAAAACGGGTCAAAATAGGTAATTTAAGTTGAACTATGTACATTTTGGTTGAAACGGGTCAAAATGATACAAACACACTTGATATAGTTAAAACCATGTTAATTTGACTTAAAATGGGTCAAAATGGGTAAAAATAAACTTTAATTGCTTAAAATTGAAGGTGTTAAGTGTATCATTGTTGGTTTATCTTAAACGGGTCAAAATGGGTAATTTAAATTGAATTATGTACATTTTGGTTGAAATGGGTCAAAATGATACAAACAAATTTGATATGGTTAAAACTGCATTAATTTGACTTAAAACGGGTCAAAATGGGTAAAAATAAACTTAAAGTGCTTAAACTTGAAGGTGTTTAGTGTATCATTGTTGGTTTATCTTAAATGGCTCAAAATGGGTAATTTAAGTTGAACTATGTACATTTTGGTTGAAATGAATTAAAATGATACAAACTCACTTGATATAGTTAAAACCAAGTTAATTTGACTTAAAACGAGTCAAAATGGGTAAAAATAAACTTTAATGGCTTAAAGTTGAAGGTGTTAAGTGTATCATTGTTTGTTTATCTTAAGTGGGTCAAAATAGGTAAATTTAAATTGAAGGTGTTAAGTGTACAATATACAACAACTTATAATGTATGTTTTGTTTTGTAGGCTCAATCGCTAGTCTGTTTCAAAATACGAACTTTATGTCTCAAATAATTCAACTTATTGCCTTTCAAAAAGCTACACAACAAGCTGATGAAGATGATTTGGACGAGGAAGATGAATAGGGTAGCGGTTAAAGTAGTTTAAGTTTGTGTTAACGACAGTTAATGTTGAAGTTAAACAATATGTATTAGCATACTTAATTAGTTAACAATTGTAGTGGACTTCTTAATATTATTTGTATGTGTATATTGTTATTTGTGTTATTGGGAAATCTGGGTTTATTTTTATATATAGGTTTATTCGGTTATTAAAAATGGAAATTAAAAAATAAAATAAAAAACAAAAAAAAAGTAGTCTATCAAAATTCATGATAAATATTTTTACTTAAAATAAAAAAAAATTAGTCTATCAAAATCCAAGTTATCAGTACAACTATTAAAAAAGTGATTAAAAATGGAAACTATAACCCGACTATAATATTTTTACTTAACATACTTACAATTGGGCGCTATCAAAATTTAGTCTATCAAACCTGATCGTGAATTCATGAATTGTCCAAATTTCCCAGTTCCTTCAAATTCCTAATTGCGGTCAACATAAGTTATTTGATTGAGTTAAAACTAAATTGTGTTTTAGATTTGTATTTTGTTAAACTTTTTTTTGCATGTAATTTTATTAAATTGTTGAGTAAGAGTTGCAATTTTTGAATAGCTGGACTGATACCTTGGATTTTTTTATTATTAAATTTAGTTTGAAACCGAGAAAAACCAAACGCTCAGTTATAAATCACACCAGATCCGAGCATAAACATTTTGCTCGATTACTTGAATTCGAACTAAACCGAGTGGCTTGGTATGTACGAGAACCAATTTCAAGCAGATATTAGTTTGATTCGGTTCGGTTCGTGAACAACAATATGTATAGAACACATAGGTTTGCCCCCAATTGCAAATTCTGTTTATATTCCTTAATATCTTAGAATATCCCGTCTTTATATAAAGCATTTTTTTATAATCTTTAGATTCTGGTTTGTCATTTTAATTCTTTCAAAAATATTCTGCTATCTAAAAGCAACATAAAGGACCCTATCTTTTAAAGATTTTTGTATTTTTTCTTATTTCATTTTGATATTTTATGTTTAAAGATGTGATCATTTAAAGATTTTATGCTTCTCGGTCGTAACTTTTCTTGGTTTTTGTTTTGTTCTTGTTATTGATATTGATGCATTTCTCTAATGGATTAGCAGTAGTTGTCTTAATCAGTCTTATTGCAAATTTTCACTTCAATCACACAAACCATGCTTATAGTCGGGTTAATTTAAATCAATATTTTGATAGACTAAATTTCGTGTCTTGATATTTGGTATTAAACATTATATTGTTACAAACCATCCTTCATAGTTCATGCGATATAATGTTTTCATGCATGTATTTTGGACAATGATGTAAATTATCCATAATAAAAAATCCTCAAAAACAAACCAAACATGTTTTGTATATATAATAATATAATTACATAACATGTAAAGATTTTTTTCTTTAATTTTCCGATGGCAAGTATATAATGTTTATGTAATTTATTGAAAAAAAAGAACATGTACTTCATAGAATTACGTATATCTAATAGTTAAACTACACATACATATAACATTTATTTTACTTACATACATGTAAAATAAAAAAATAAACCATATATTCTTAGAAGAAGAGTTGTAAGAATCAAACAAAGTATTTTTATTACATATATGTAATAATATCATCATATATATGCATGTATTATCATCATATATATCATTACTTAACTTGATATTAATAAAATGCTTGATCTTATAGCAAAATATTTTAAAAAATATCATAAAAGAGCTATATGCGTTTAAAACAGGAACAAATTTTTTTAAAGTCAAATTGTGAGTTATTCTAATTTAATCCCTCTTGACTCTTTTCAAACACAATTTTTTTTTCCATTTGTAATAATTCCATCCATTGATCCTTTATATCAATGCCTCACTATTTGATAACTATGACATGAAAAATATCGTTCCTCTAAGTTGATGTCACGTTTCTAGTAAGTCCTTAGTTGTAATCATCTAAACTATTATCCTTTCGCTACATATATATGTAATATGTCAAATTCATATTATTTCTTGAAGTATAACTTAAGATTCTTAATTCAAGTATTTCTCTAGATATTATACTTAGTCTAATCTACTCAAATTTTTAGTCCTTCAAGAATGAAATTGACGTTTTAAACGCTAAAGTTTCTATATTTATCATACTTAGCCCTCAATATGTTAGATTATCCTTGTAATACGTTAAATTACTTAGCTTGATCAGTAAGTAATTAATTGTTATAGGAATAATTGTGTCCATCTATACAACGGGTTTTCGGGTGCCGGATATGGTAAAACCAGCAACTTCAACGTTAAATTCAGGTTAATTCCATAAGTGGACAACTTTAGCGTTAAATTTAGTGTTAAAAGCCAATTAGTCCTAGACAAGGCCGACCTTGCCTTATACAAGTGAAGCATCTTGCTTCATGCCCCCACATTCAAGGGGGCCCCAAATTCAATTCAAGATTTCGTTGTTAACATGGCTTCTGCAATTTACGGTCTCAAGAGTAGCTGCTATGTGGATCCAAACTAACAAATCTTCATCGTGACTAGATAAGTCGAGATAAGATGCGAGAGTTGTAGCTAAAGGGGTTGTTGTTTTTACTTTTATCTTCCACCAAAATGTTTCATTTTGTTTTCGTAACTAATTTGTATATTGTTTGTATTTGCATAAACATCTTAGTGATATGAGTTCATATACTTAGTAGGTGATGAAATCATGAGTTTACGCCATGGCTTTAGTAAGATTTCAAACCACTTTATTATAATGGTGATGTTTTATTTTACAATGTATAGTGTGGTGAAGGAGGTAATTGACAACAGGAGATATAAAGTAAGTTGATGTATTTATTTAAATAATATGCATAAAATGTATGTTTTGACTAGCTTATCAGAAGGTGTTTGAATACATGAATAATAAAAGAGAATATTGCATATTAGGCGGGTTGAATAATGGGCCAAAATAGATAACTATTACAATCGAAACACATAAAATTTGTAGGGTATGTCGATGACAACAAATTCATAAAAAGCCCCATTTTTTGAGTTCGCTTGAGGCCCCCGAAAATGTCGAGCCGGCCCGGTCCTAGATTAACTGATTTAGAAGGAGGCACCCTATAACTTTCTAAAGTAGATGTAATAGGTTAGAGTATTACTTGGTGCAATATGCTCTAATTGGGCTAAGGGTTTTACCACAGTAGGCTTTTGAGTATTGTTGGAATACTGGGCGAGCCAGGTCACCAACGTTATCTGTGTTCGCAGGCGTGGGTGACATTTCGTTAATGGGTTTGCCCGAATGACCGTGCTTAAAAATTATTTGTTTGCCGTTAAAAAAAATCCATAAAAATTCATTTTGATCCAAAATACAATATAATATATTTAATATATGATAGAGTTTCTGGAAACATTAAGTTTTGTTGTGAAATTTCATAATGTTACGTTTTCGCGTACAATCATTAATGCTTCGGTTTTTGTAACCTGTTGGGCTAAATTTATGAATTTTATTTTTTATTTAAAAACACTTTTATTGGTCATATTCCACTGGAACATTTTTATTCTTTTGGGGTTTTAAGCATATATTTGAGAATTTTGTGTATTGAATATGCATTTTAAAGGTATAAAATACATATAAATGCATAACTAATTCATTCTAACTCTCAAAAACACCAAATTTCGTTTGTAACTTTATGATACATATATATTTGAACCACTAGAAGTTATCATGTTTTCATTTGGAGGTGTTCTTGATGAAGTTGTCATTTTTAACGTTTACCAAATCACAATTTAACCGTTTTTAGCCATTTTAATGTCTATTTTGGCTAGCCAGAACCCATGAATTTTATACCCTTAATACTATTAGCTTAATGTGTTATATTCATATCAAAGATTCAAGTCATAAAACATACATATAAGTGCATAAATGGCATGTGAATCACCCATTTTTAACACTTTTAAGCTTGTTTTGACCAAGACATTTGACCATTCTTCATGTTTGTTTGTAAAATTTTAGACATAATCTACTGGAAAAATCTGTTCTTAGATGATCAAGAGGGTGAGCGTACAAAAAGATGTGCAAACTAGCTAGCATGAAATGCGTACTTTCGGGTTGATGTAGATGTCTACTGAGCTTGCTTTTGGCCTTATAGGACTGGATTTGGTCGACCAAAATGAGTCGAAGGGAGTGGAGAATCTTTTGAGAGGTGTAAGATGAGTTAAACCAAGCATTGCATGTACCAAATCATTTAAAACACAAGTTTTCTTACCTTGAGGGCTTAAGAAATCGATGGGGGCTCAAGGGTTAAGCTTCAAGAGAGATTATTAATGACTGGATTTTTAGAGAGAAAGTGAAGAGATTTTGGGATGGAGTGATAGAGTTGAATGAAAGTGAATAAGAAAGTAGAGTGTGGGTTTGGTTACTTAAGATAAAAATTAATGGTGAGTAAACTACAAGAATTTGTCCCATCGTGACGACAAATGTCGTCGCCATAAGTTGCGAAAGTCGTCGCTATAGGTCAAAAAAAGTCGTTGTCATAGAAACAGTCGCCATTGCCCTCTATCGCGACGACCAGTCGCCGCTACAAACCTGTCGCAGCCTATTTTTATATAATATATAATAAAAACAGAAAATATATTAAATTAATAATAGTTTTTAAATTTAACCTATGACGACGACATAACGAGATATATTTTTCACTTTTCGTCCAACACCTCTCGTATGATCACGCCTTTGTCCTAATGTAAGCTCTTAACATTCCGTCTCATTAACAGGTGACTCTCTCGTCTCCAATTGCATTTGTGCATATTGATTTTTAATTTTTGCTTACAATTTTAAAGAATCAAAATGAAAAATTATTAAGATTTTTATAAAATTTCAACAACCTAACTGTAACAAAATAGAAAAACCATACTTAATCATAAATACATATAACATAAAATGGCCAACTTTCAATATATAAACATAACTTATCAAAACCAAACAATTCTCAAATTATATATATAGATCATATTGTTTAATTATAAGCACATATAATATAAAAGTTATAAGTTTCAACATATAAACTAACAACCTATCAAAACAAACAATTCTCAAATATATATAGCATATAGACTATATAAAATTCACAAGTTTCAATATATAAACTAACAACTTATTAAAAAATAATGGTGAGTATTTGGGGGAAATTTTCTAGGGGGAGAGAGGTGATGGTTAAAATTGGTATAATATCCCATGCAAGAACTATAATTTCAAATTTTATTTATATTAAGTAGTTGGGTGAAATTTTATTAAACTTTTGGAAGTGTTAATGGTTTCTAGGGTGTTGGCTGAGAAATTGGGGATGGTATATCCCTAGCTTGGTTATTCTTTTGATGTTTTTTATTCATGTTTATTTGATATTTTATGTTCAGTTATTTTTTAATTATGTGTCTTTCGTTCGTTTTACGTTGTCTCGATTCAATTTGTAGTGTTTAAGTTCACGACACACACACACACACACACACACACATATATATATATATATATATCTATTCAAGCAACATCCGTAGCCATACCTGATTAGGGTTTTCTATTGAGTTTGAAACCATGTAATCTATCTATGTAATTGCACATAATATGATACTATATGTAATGTTTTCATGCTTGCATCATCAAGTTAGTTATTCCTATTCATTCATATAGTCTTTATAATTGGTTTTTGATATATACATACATACACATACGCATACGCATACGCATACGCATACATATACATACATACATATTATATATATATATATATAGGAATGTGTTCATATGTTAACCCTTCTTAATTGTGAGAACCAATTAACTCCTTCACCCAATACTAGTCTACCACATCAACCATCCTTTTTCAAAAGTAGAAGGTTATTTTTATCATTTACCTCTTACACCCTATTTCTTAGATGCACCAATGTTAGTGTACTTTTATTATTATTTAAATCATTTTCTCTCTCTTATAGTTACATCAAGATTATCTCCTTCGTTCTCTCTCTTTTTCAAATCCATAAAAAATCTGATTATACATCTCATCTCTCTCTCTCTTCAATGTTAAAAATCCCCCATGAATCAAAATCTAACAAAAGAATCAAAGATGATGAATGGAAAATCAACAAAAATGAAATTATTCAACACCTCCCTTTCGCACATCAAACACCACCAGACCACCTGTTTTCACCCGGATCACAACACCTCCCTAGTCATGTGATGGAGATGATGGTTGTAGATCCATGAGCACAAGCTGAGGTAAGCAAATGGGTGTTGATTGCAATATTATGTTCATATTAGATCTAAAAAGATTTGGGTTTTTTGTGTTGGTTTTCTAGATCAAGATTATAACGAGATACAAATTTAGAAGGTTTACAATATGGGTTTTGATGTGTCTTTTCTCCTACACAAATCATGTAGCAGCAGCTTATTAAGTTTAAATTGCTTGATTATTTTGTTTGGGTTCTATTGTTTTTGTATTATGTAGTTATTTTTATGGCCAAGTTAAAGTGACACAATTTGTTTATGATTTTGTACTAGAATTAACTATTTGAAATGTAATTGTTTTTTTATAGTTTTTCTATTTTTATTGCATTTATATTACTATAGGTAAATTTATTTAAACCAATTCACAAGTGTATTCCAATGTAATCTACTGAGA
>BJCM01063484.1:0-12004 GCA_018326385.1 Flaveria bidentis
GTGTTTAACATCAAAGTTAGTTAGTCAATTAGTTATCAGTTGACTTATAGCTTTGGTGTAGTGTGTTTACTTGTAATTGTTTAAGGACTAGTTTGATATATGTTGTTTAGTTGAGGGTATGGATGTGTTACTTCTCTCTTGGTTGTTAAGAGGTAGTTAAGTACTCTCACGGTGGTTAATCTTTGGGGATGAATCTCTTTCTACGAATAATACAATCGACTTGATTCTTGACAAAGATTGTTTTTGGATCTTTAATCTTCAACATACAATTGAGTTTTGTGTTCTTTAATTGATTTCATCAACAATTGGTATCAAGCCTTGTGAGCTCGATCAACGGTGAAATCAGAGGAGAAACTCAATAAACAGGTGTAGATATGGTGTCGTCGACAAAGTTTGATCTGGAGAAGTTCGATGGCAAGAATGACTTCAGCCTGTGGAGGTTGAAGATGAGGGCCTTACTGGTACACCAGGGGCTGGTCGATGCGTTGAAGGGTGAAACCGGAATGCCCGCCACGATGACTGAGAAAGTCAAGAAAGATGTAATGGAGAAGGCTCATTCGGCAATCATCTTGAGTCTTGGTGATAGGGTGCTCAGAGAAGTGTCCAAGGAGAGTACCGCTGCCGGTCTTTGGTCGAAGCTTGAGTCCCTGTACATGACAAAGTCGTTGGCAAATAGACTTTACCTCAAGAAGCGATTGTATACGTTTCAGTTGGGAAGTGGAAGGACATTAGAAGATCATACGGATGAGTTTAACAAACTCATCCTTGATTTAGAGAACATCGAAGTAGAGATCAAAGATGAAGATAAGGCAATTATCTTTCTCTTATCTCTCCTTCAAACTTATGAGCATTTCGTTGATAGTCTCATGTTTGGAAGGGATACACTATCGATGGAGGAAGTCCTTGCAGCAATGAACTCAAAGGAACTTCAAAAAAAGAGGGATATCAAAGAAGAGAGCTCTGAAGGCTTGACTGTAAGAGGCAGACCGGAACTTAGAGGAAAGAAGCCTAGTAATTCAAACCGGTCGAAATCTAAAGGGAAACGTAGATGCTTCGTATGTAACTCAGACAAACACTTCAAGAAGGATTGTCCCGAGTGGAAAAGGAAGAAGCAGGAATTTGCCAAACAAAAGGGGTTTGGCAATGGCTCGCCAGATAGTTCCATTAATGGGTATGACAGTTCAGACGTTCTAATGGTATCTAAGGTGATTGAAAATGATTAGTCCTGGATCATGGATTCTGGATGTTCATATCATATGACTCCTAACAAACACTTCTTCAATGAACTGACCTTAAAAGATTATGGCACAGTTCAATTAGGTGATGATCGGAAGTGCACCATCAAAGGTCAGGGATTGGTGTCTTTGAAATTAGATAGTGGGACAGTTCTTAGTCTCAAGAATGTCAGATACATTCCTGAACTAAAATGAAACCTCATATCATTGGGCACCTTTGAGGATGAAGGATATCATGTTGTTCTAAGGAACGGTCGGGCCAAGGTGGTTAAAGGCTCTATGGTTGTCCTAAGTGGGACCCTTAAAGGCAACAACCTATACTTGGTAGATGGAAATGTGATCACCGAGGATGTGTCTCTTGTAGAGAAGTATGAGGACTCTCTTGCTATGATTTGGCATAAGAGAATGGGGCATATTAGCAGTCAAGGTCTTAAAGAGTTGCACAAGAAGCAAGTGTTAGGTGACCTGAGCAACCCTGATACTAGGTTTTATGAGCATTGTGTGCTGGGAAAAGCCCATAGGGTGAGTTTCAACAGAAGCAGGCATAAGACGAAGGGTGTATTGGACTACATTCATGCGGATCTATGGGGGCCTGCTAGAACATCGTCCTTAGGAGGTGCAAGGTACTTTCTCTCACTAATAGATTATCACTCAAGAAGAGTGTGGATGTTTGTACTTAGGACTAAGGATGAAGCACTTCAGAAGTTCAAAGAATGGAAGGTGTTAGTTGAGACATAGTCTTAGAGGAAGGTAAAGAAACTCAGGACTGACAATAGACTTGAATTCTGTAATAAGTACTTTAATCAATATTGCAGGGATAATGGCATTGCCAGGCACCGAACAGTAGCTGGTACACCCCAACAGAATAGATTGGTGGAACGGATGAACCGAACTCTACTCAATAAGGTGAGATGCATGTTGATAAGTTCAGGACTGCCAAAAAAATTTTGGGCTGAAGCCTTGTCAACGGCTACATATATAGTAAATAGATCTCCATCTAGTGCCATTGACATGAAGACCCCGATGGAGGTATGGTCTAGAGACAAGCCTAAGTATGAGCATATGAGAGTATTTGGGTCAGTAGTCTATTCTCATATTAATCAGGGTAAATTAGAACCCAGAGCAAAAAAGTGTGTCTTCCTAGGATATCCCGAAGGGGTGAAGGGATATAGGCTGTGGAAACTATCAGATGGATCTCCCAAGATCATCATTAGTAGAGATGTGACATTTAGAGATGTAATGTATAAAGATGTGGGAGCTAAGGATCAAGAGTTGTGCAGAACCAATCATCTTAGTGAAGAGAGTGTTCAAATTGAGGTGGAGGTACCTAGTGAGTTGGCAAAAGAAACTAGAGTTGCTAATGATTCTGAAAGTGAAGCAAGTAGGCACTCTGGTGACTATAGTATAGCCAAGGATAGGCCCAGAAGAAATGTTGTGCCACCTGCTAGGTTTAGAAGTTCCCAAGACCTTTCAGCTTTTGTGTTTTGTGCTGCTGAACATGAGAGCATGTATGAACCTCTATCTTATCATGATGCTGCCAGATCAAAAGAAAAACAAAAATGGATGGCAGCTATGAAAGATGAGATGAATTCTCTGCACAAGAATAAAACTTGGGAGTTAGTTGACAAGCCAAGTGATAAACGGCTAGTGCATTGTAAGTGGCTGTTTAAAATCAAAGAGGGGTTGCCTGGAGATCCTTTAAGGTATAAAGCCAGGTTAGTTGCTAAAGGATTCACACAATCAACTGGAATAGATTATAATGAGATCTTTTCACCTGTTGTAAAGCATACTTCAATTAGAATTATCTTGGCTCTAACTGCAGTACTAGATTATGAGCTTGATCAGCTAGATGTCAAGACAACGTTTTTGCATGGTAATCTAGAAGAGACCATCTACATGAAACAACCACCTGGTTTTGAGGTGGAGGGTCAAAAAGATAAGGTGTGCTTGTTGAAAAAGTCTTTATATGGGCTTAAGCAGTCTCCAAGGCAATGGTATATGAGATTTGATGAGTATGTTGTATCTCATGGTTTTCAAAGAAGCTGTTATGATGTGTGTGTCTATTTCAAAGAATATGAACAAGGCCATTTCATTTACCTTCTTTTATATGTAGATAATATGTTGTTGTCATGTAAAGATAGATCCCAAATTGAAGATACAAAGAAGATATTGATTGTTGAGTTTGACATGAAGGACCTTGGAGTTGCTAAGAAAATCCTAGGTATGGAGATACATAGAGACAGGTGTGCTAGAGTGTTGAAGTTGACTCAAGAAGCGTATATCAATAAGGTTTTGACCAATTTTGGTATGGCATCTAGCAAGGGTGTTGTAACTCCATTAGCTGTGCATTTCAAGTTATCTGGTAAGGATTCTCCTTGCACAGATAAAGAAGTTGCAAGAATGCAGGGTGTTCCATATGCTAGTGCTGTAGGGAGTTTAATGTACCTTATGGTTTGTACTAGACCAGATTTGGGATTTGCTGTTAGCATTTTTAGTAGGTATCTAAGTAACCCTGGTAAGCAGCATTGGGAAGGTGTTAAATGGGTTATGAGGTATCTCAATGGAACTAGAAGTATGGGTTTAATTTTTGGACATATAAAGTCTCGTGATCCTTTGGTATATGGCTATGTAGATTCTGATTTTGCTAAAGATCTTGATAGGGGAAGATCATTGACTGGTTATGTGTTCAAGGTGTTTGGTGGTACTGTGAGTTGGAAGGCTTCTTTGCAGCATATAGTGGCTTTATCCACTACTGAAGCTGAGTTTGTTGCATTCACTGAAGCTGTGAAAGAAGCTATGTGGCTTTAAGGAATTGTAACTGAATTAGGCTTTGATGCAAGTGGAGTGGTAGTGTATTGTGATAATCTTGGTGCTATTCAGTTGTCAAAACATCAAGTTTTTCATGAGAGATCTAAGCATATCAATGTTAGGTTGTATTTTATTAGAGATATTATTCATTCTCAGGAGGTGAAAGTTGAATTTGTGAATTCTGAAGATAATGCAGCTGATATGCTTACTAAGTCTTTGGTTGGTTCCAAATTTGCACATTGTTTGGATCTGCTTCATGTATCATGACTTTGATTCACACTAAGGTGGAGTTTGTAATATATTAGTGTTTAACATCAAAGTTAGTTAGTCAATTAGTTATCAGTTGACTTATAGCTTTGGTGTAGTGTGTTTAGTTGTAATTGTTTAAGGACTAGTATGATATATGTTGTTTAGTTGAGGGTATGGATGTGTTACTTCTCTTTTGGTTGTTAAGAGGTAGTTAAGTACTCTCACGGTGGTTAATCTTTGGGGATGAATCTCTTTCTACGAATAATACAATCGACTTGATTCTTGACAAAGATTGTTTTCGGATCTTTAATCTTCAACATACAATTGAGTTTTGTGTTCTTTAATTGATTTCATCAACAATGACATAGGCACATAGCTTCTTTGCATCCCATAGTGTTGTCACTTTCACATAATTTTTATGGTTTGATAAAAATAATGATATAAATATAATATTTACTTGTCTTTTGTGAAATTTGAAAGGAAAAAAATGAATAAATTTGATTCTTGTATGTAACTTAGACATGTGTAGATCATTAAAAGTACACTAACTACACATGTGCAAGTAAACAATTAAGAGTTAAAAACATGATAAAAATTACTTTGATTGGCTTTATGTACATAAACATTGATAAGAGTTCTAATTTTAAAAATATTTATGAGATCTTAAATGATATAAAGACATACGTGATCATTGTAAAAGTATTTTCAATTGTGGGAAGGGGTAAAAAGATTTGTGTGCAATCATGTTTGTGTCATATAGCTTGACTTAAGAGTACCAAGATGTATAGTAAACAGGTTCCACTTTTGATGATTAAAAGTTAAGTTTGATGATTAATTATTTTGCTAGGAAACTATTAGTCAGGCTTATATTATTATTAAGAATTAAGAATAAATAATATATTATTAGGTATTTAGGTTAAATTATTATATAAAATCCGCGTCACCGTAACATCATTATGTTGTTTCTATAATTCCAACTTGCTCTCCATATAAAACAAAAGAAAAGAAAACATCATAACAAAGAAGAAAGTTAATAATTAAGAACTACCATTCTCTCTCTTCCTATGTCTCTCTATATATATATACCTCTTTCGATATTGTCATTTGTTAAAGCTTATGTTATCCCTTCATCTTCTGCTACACCACCAACATTTTTCATATCATGCCTAAAGAAGTGAGAGTCACACTTTTTCTTTTCCACTACTCTGATTATCTTATGCGCATAATGTGCATACATTCTATACGATTATTACGTTTCTCAACATATTACTGGTCCTGTAAATGGCATATCCTATATATGTATAATTCTTTCACATGTAAATGTTAATGTACATATAAAATAACATGGAAGTTGACACTCTTATTTTGTGTTTTAGGTTACGTGGCCAAGATTGGTAGCAAGTAAGCTACTAAGGAAAACATTAGGATCTAACAACTTTGTTGCTGACATTCCCGGAAACAGTACTTATTCTTTTCTTGATTTTCCGACGTTGCATCTCGAACATGTCTCGAGTCCTAAAATTGTCTCGACTGATCGCCATGATACGCAAAAGTTCAAGTAAGATGCGTATACACAAATAAATAACTAAAGAGATATATGCATACTTTAGTTTGATTGAGAATATGTTTCATTAAATCTTTTAATTTTTTTTGAAGAGTCTTCGTTAGTACATGGAATATTGGTGGTGTTGAACCTACCGAAGATGTAAACATCGATGAGTTGCTAGATACATGCAATGCTATATGCGACATTTATGTTCTTGGGTAATCTTTTAGTAACCTTAAAAGAACAAGTTTATAACTTTTTTACAGTATTTTATAGATTTTCTAGAATAATTACATTACAATCTGCAAGTTACAAGATATGAACTCACAATATATATTCCGGTTGTGAGACATACTACTTAGGGGCTGTTTGGCAACCTCTTAATCAACGTCTTAATGGTTCAAATGTCTTAATGGTTCAACATTTAATGGTTCAGACTGTTTGTTTCACCAGCACATGTCTGAATGTTTAAGACATTTACCTCTGAATGGTTAAGTATTATACTGATGTTGAATGGTTAAAAGATCTAATACTGAATGGTTAAAACATATTATCTGAATTGATCAGATATTTGTCTTTGAATAATTAAATGATATACTAGCTCTTAATGGTTCAGACCTCTTAATAATTCAGCACTTAATCATTCAGAAATTACCAAACAACCCCTTAATTAAACATCAAAATGTTCTTTGGGACAAAATCAATTTTTAATTACAATATATACTCTTGGAACTAAGAAAATCTAATTGCATACCCTATTAATGTGTTTTAAGGTTTCAAGAAGTGGTTCCTCTAAGAGCTTCCAATGTTCTTGGACCCGATAGGAAGAAAATTTCGACAAAATGGAACTCTTTGATTAGGAATGCTCTAAACAAGAAATCATACGATGATAACAACAATAGCTTGAGCAAGAAGCAACAACGTATGATCCAACCCGAATTTCGGTGTCTAATTAGCAAACAAATGGTTGGAATATTGATATCGGTTTGGATTCGTAGCGATCTTCATCCATTCTTCCGAAATCCAAGTGTCTCTTGTGTGGGTTGTGGCATCATGGGGTGCCTTGGCAACAAGGTAATTATCGTAATATAGAATGATCTATTGAATAAATAACGCTTAGGTTTAATTTATGTATGAGGTTCTAGGTATATTTATATACCTAGTAACCATATAAAAGGCCCTATGTAAACAAATGTTTAAAGCATAATCCACCTTTATTTATAAAGCCTAAGAAATTAAACTAAATAACATGATTAGTTTATGATCAGTTTTTTGATAAATTCTTTTTGTCAACCAAAAGTTTTTAGCTACCTAGTTAATTTGTAAGACAAAATATAAAAAGTCTAATGGTATGATTCGATATTATTCGATATCTCTTTTCCTTAAACGTGAAGTTTTATACGAGACTAAGAAGAAACTATTAAATATGATAATTAGTTATAAATAGATATATTAATATTGGATATATCTATTTCCAATCAACGTTTTTCATCGAGAGTATTCTTCGATTTTTACTCTTGAGATCGATAGAAATCATAGTTTAATTATAATATTCTGTCTAATAAGTTAGAGATATATATATATATATTTAAATATTTAAATATGATAGTTATTTCCACTTTAAAAAACTTAATTAGAACCTTGAGAAAGATTCCTTTTGACCTTGCCAACTAGCTAGGTTTGAATCTAGACACAAATTTGGTTAGATTGATTCACTTTAGATCTTGCTTAAAAAACTCTACACAAATAGTCTTGTAACTATATCATAAATTTTATTTTAGTTTTTAAAGGATTTATTTTTGTAAACTTTATAAAAATATGCTTATATATCCTAAACTTAATTGCATTTTTTTCATGGTTATTCGCATAATCACTTTAACCATGCACGTAGGGTTTTCCTCTTTACATAAAGTATAACCGAATGTAAGAATCGAATTTCACAACAACTAAATTTAAAATGTTAATTTCTTATGTTTTAATTAAACAGATCTAATCATCCATGCACAAAGAAAATCTTTATACGCGCTCAACTATATCACTCTAAATACCAATCACACTCATAACCATAGTATCTAAATTAATGGTTGTAGCATTGCACATAAAACATTACAATATATCTTTATTATAATGGTAGTTTTAGTAAACTCATTTACTACAAGGTTTAGGAGAAGACACCTCATGACTTTCCAAAGTGAAGGTCATGAGTTGGAGTTTTACTAGGTGTAATATGCTCCAAATGAGTCAAAGATTTTACCACAGTGGTCTTTGGGTGGTGGGTTTCCTTTGAAATGATGGACAAGTCAGATCACTAGCGTTGTCTATGTTCGCGGGCGTGGGTGACCTTTCGCCAATGAGTTTACCCGAGTGACTGGGCTTAATAATTATTCGTTGGCCATTCAAAAATAAATAAATAAAATATTAAATATATTTAAATTTTAATAAGTATAAAACAATATTCTAAAATAAGTTATGATTGAAATTACATATGAGTAAAAACTATATAAGTAATCAAATAATATATCAACTTTTTAAAAAAAAATTACATTTTTAGGCAAAAAAAGTTAAACATGTTTCAAAACAAAATCTTTCTTAATTTATTAAAAAATACACTTTAATATAAACAAGAGTTAAATATTATTATTAGTAATTAAGGTAATCTATCTATTATAATAAAAAATATTTTAAGATGCCACTTGACACAATTGTAGATCATTTAATTTTATTTTTCCTGTTTCTTTCTCCTATTAAATAATTACCTTAAATACTAATATTATTATTTAATTTCTTTTTAGATTAAAATTGTTTTTCAATAAATTAAGAAAAAGATGTTTTTATAAATGTAACTTCTAAATAAAGAAAATTTTAAAAGTGAGAAAATTTTCTAAAACAACATTGATGTTTAACATTACGAAGTATTTTAAAATGGTTTTTAATGATTTTTTTATAAAACAAAATAACTAAAATTAGGAGTTATAATAAGAAAATTTCTAATATTGATATTTTTTAAAACAGTTCGTTTTGCAATGAAATGTTTATTAAAAAAATGCAATTAGGGCTTAAAAATAAAAGTTTAAACTAATGATATTATTGTTTTATTAGTTATATTATTACTCATATGCAATTTTAATCATATCGTTTTATAATTATTACATTTTCATTACTAATTATTTAATATTTTATTTATTCAACCGGTGTAATACACGGGGTACTAACCTAGTTATTAAATATGAGAGAGAACCGGAAAAATTTTGATGAGAAGAAATGTGATGTTACCACATGTCCTCCCAAAATACCATTTTATTATAATAGAAAGATTATCATGTATTTTCTTCTTTGCTTATTATATTATTGATCACAGGGCTCTGTTTCAGTCCGGTTCCAGTTTCACGAGACAAGTTTCTGCTTTGTATGTTGTCATCTAGCATCAGGAGGGAGAGAAGGAGATGAGCGAATCAGAAACTCCAACGCCATTGAGATCTTTTCACGAACGAGTTTTCCGACCACCATGGGACCTTCACTTGATTTGCCCAAAAAGATTCTAGACCACGAGTAAGTTTTAGATTAAATAGCTAATGTTTCAAAACACCGTAGGTTGTTTTTATACATAAACCATCACTACTTTCGAAGAAAATGGCTACATATTCACAAAAATAAGCTCTTAGGAATCACAAATGCCACACAATTAGAGAAATAAAATCAATTTTTCAAAGAATATATCGTTTGCTTTGACATTTAAAGGAAAGTGATGGTTTCTTTATGGGAAAAAAACAAATATCTCGTTTTTAATTGTTAATGAGTTCTTTGATTATACGTAGTCTTTTATTTATTTGACAATTGCCAATCAGATTTAAATTGCTTCTATATCTTAAACCAAGTTGTGGGATTAATTTAATAAAAATGATTTCCCATGAATAAACTAAAAATATGAATGTGACATAAAATCATAAGTGTTGTATATTGAAAATTTAATAAGATACTGCATATCATTGGTCAAAAATTTATAGTAGTATAATTACGAAAGAAACTTTGTCAAATAAAATCAGTCGTTTAACGTTTAATTATGATAAATATTATAAAAATAACCATAATTATTATATGGGAATAAGTTCAAATAAAAAAAGGCTTTAAGCTTAGTAGGCATTATGGTCCTATGGATGGCTTAACAAGTATCCATCTATTATTTTTATAAGAGATAGAATTTTAGTATTAAGCCTAGTTTACTATGTCAAATAGTTTCAACTAATTGTGTTATATGTATTTATTATTGTGTTTTATGTTTAAACCATTTAGACTAATTTTGTTAATTTTTTTATGTATTAAATAAATATATTATTATTTTATCATCGTGTTTTACATATTAAAAACACACAACAGTGTTGTTTCATATTATGTTTTTCAAAACTCATGATTTTGAAAAACATAATGATGTTCAATAAAACATGATAACACTTTTTGATACACAATGCGCTAAAGTTGTACACTTTTTATTTTCTAATGTAACGATAATATACTTATTTTGGAGATAAAAACTCCCGAATTTTAAGGTGCAATTATTTAAAAAAATATGTTATACATAAAAGTTATGAGTATTTAAAAAACATAAATATTAAAAAAATATGATTATTATTAAAATATTATTTTATCAATCTTTCGATCTATTTTTACACTTTGATCTCAACTATAGATTATTTCGAAATATCATTTCTATAACTCAGCCCTTGTTACATATTCAATTGATATAATTTTGTCGGCTTAATAGTGTTTCAGAACTGTAATATTTACCTTACAATTCCTTTCTTCTAGAAATTTGTTATTTATAAATTTATATTATCTCATGAAAGTTATGTGTTTATTTTTTTAAAAAAATATTTCTGCTGAAAGCATACTACATATCTTACTTACCTGCCGTCATAGGAAAAAAAAGTTAAATATTGATTTTCCTACATAAGACTTATACCTTTATCTCTTTACTTGTTTATCTTATTTGTTAATTAACATTCACATATTTTTTTTCTACAATTATAGTCGTATTGTGTTGTTGGGAGACCTCAATTATCGGATTTCCTTGCCAGAGAGGGAGACGAGATTACTAGCATATCGGAAGGATTGGAACACACTACTTGAAAATGACCAGGTAACTTTAATAAAAAAACCTTAACTAACTTAGCTCCAATATGTGGTCCTATTTTACGTATATTATTATTCTCTCACGTGTAAAATAAGATTATACTATATAACATTATAATATATAATGTAATATTATATTATATAATAGAACCTTATGTTACACGTGAGATCAAACATATAAACTCCTAATAAGCGTACTTGCATAAACATTATGTAATCTAGTCTATTTTCTTAATATAATAGTAACACGAGTCTTACTTAACTTCAAAATCTAGCATCTCCCCCATAAACTTTAAACCTTAATTCTTTAATGTGATTGAACTTGACTAAATGATTTTACTTTTGGCCTTTGATAACCAAAGCTTCGAATGGAACTCATGGATGGTCAAACATTTGAAGATTGGCATGAAGGAACAATCAATTTTGCTCCTACTTACAAGTACCAACTTAATTGTGATGAATACTATGGTAGTGGCCATATTGGTATCAAAGGCAAAAAGAATCGTGCTCCTGCATGGTAATCTTTCTTTATATGTTAATGCACAAAGTATATTTAACATTCTAAGTGTAATTTCAAGAAACTGTTATGCGTATAGGTGTGATAGAATAATTTGGACAGGAGAGGGATTAAAGCAACTCCAATACACAAGAAGTGAAACTAGATTGTCAGATCACAGACCAGTGAAAGCTATGTTCTCAATTGAAGTTAAAGTTTCACGTATGAGATACCAAAGCTTTTGCTTATCAGATAGATTTGGAGGACGACCAAATACCAATTCAGATTTCTTTTGTGACGATGAATACTCTAGTCATTCGGGCCATTTAAGCTTTCATATTAAAAATAGAATGACCCCATAACAATTATTATTGGTGATTTTTGTGGGCAAAGTTAGTAATGAAACAAACATATCGAAACAAAGTTCATACTTCTCACCCCAGAAATGTGAACATCATTTTTATTAGATTGGATATATGTAAGTGCAAATGTCTACATGCATCGTTTTTTCTTTGATTGGATATATATATATATATATATATA
>BJCM01063485.1:0-11046 GCA_018326385.1 Flaveria bidentis
GGTGGTGATATGTGTAAAGGTTTAAGTGGCAGCAATGCAACGACAAGAGCACAAGCGTAGAAGGTAACAAAGCAAGCAAGTATGATATCCACACAGATAGTTCATAAAGATGAGGAATGACCGACTAACGAAAAAGTTAACAGAACACATCAACAGACGGACCTTTGGTGGCGGATGTCACAATGTCTGAGGAAGCATGGATCTGGCATGCCCGAATGGGACATGCGAACTTTGATGTACTAGAAGCTATGGCGAAACAAGACCCAGTGAAAGGGATGCCTATCATCATAAACCCGAG
Source organism: Flaveria bidentis (assembly GCA_018326385.1). Classification (NCBI taxonomy): domain Eukaryota; kingdom Viridiplantae; phylum Streptophyta; class Magnoliopsida; order Asterales; family Asteraceae; genus Flaveria; species Flaveria bidentis. The sequence continues at coordinate 299 of BJCM01063485.1, forward strand.
AAAAATTTGCGAAAGTTGTCTAGTAGCCAAACAGATGAGACATGCATTTCCAAAAAAGTCTACTTGGCCTGCATCAAAGCTACTAGAGTTAGTTCACGTTGACCTGTGCGGACCCATAACACCAAAAACTCTCAATGGTAACAGGTATTTCTTATAATTAGTCGATGATTTGTCCAGGTTCATATGGGTGTACTTGTTAAAAAAAGGATGAGGCATTATACTATTTTAAGAAATTTAAAACAAAGATTGAACAAAAAAGCGGGTGTAAGCTAAAAATGCTAAGAACTGATCGAGGTGGGGAATTCAATTCTCAACAGTTTATTGATTATTATCAAAAGGAATGGATCAAGAGACAACTAACTACACCCTACACTCCATAACAAATGGAGTTGTAGAGCGTAGGAATAGAACCGTTGTCGAAATGACTCGATCCTTACTATAGTCCATTCAGGTACCAGATCAACTTTGGGGAGAAGCGGTATGACACTCGGTATTTCTTCTCAACTGGATTTCCACAAGGTCGGTGAAAAGTGCAAGACCTTATGAGGTATGGAAGGGACACAAACCAACACCCTCAATCATATAAGAGTGTTCGGATGTGTAGCCTCTCTTAAAACCTTAGGGAAGATGGTAACAAATCTGGATGATTGAAGCACAACAATGGTTAACCTGGGAATTGAAGAAGGAACAAAAGGATATAGATTGTTCGAACCAAAGAACTTGAAGATAGTGGTGGCTAAAGATGTTGTATTCGATGAACAAGAGAAGTGGGCCTGGAATGCAGACCAAAATTACACCAAAGCTTTCTCTTCTTGGTGGGCCAACATACGGGAGGATAGGCCCACACATCCAACTCAAATTAACACATAGGAGACTGATTCCCACTCGTACTCTGATGATGTACAGGTCATAGACTCACCCAATACACCTATTCACAATTCACTTTTATTTGATCTATCAGGTACACATGGAATAAGTCCATAATCAATAGCATCAAGGAGTGATTCTACACCAACTACTACAGACCAATGTGATGATACTCCACTCCAGGGATCGCGCCTAATCAATGATATTTATCAACAGATAGATGCTATGAATGAAGATCAAGTTTGAGAATTCTACTAGGAGAATGAGCTACTCCTAGTTGATGAAGAACCAAACACAGTTGATGCGGCAGTAGTAGATAAAGCCTGGAACAAAGCTATGAAAGAGGAGTTGGCCACAATTGAGAAAAATCATACTTGGACCCTAACCCATTTGCCCTCCAATGGTAAGGCAATTGGGTTAAGGTGGATGTTCAAAGCAAAGAAAGATTCAAGTGGGAATGTAGCACGATATAGAGCTCAATTGGGTGTGAAGGGCTATGTACAGCAGGAGGGAATTGATTTCAAAGATGCATTTGCTCCGGTTGCAAGAATGGAAACAATCAGGCTATTACTAGCCATCACAACTAAAGAAAGTTGGTTTGTGCATTTGGACGTTAAAGCAACCTTCCTTTATGGTGTACTCAAGGAGGAGGTGTACGTGACACAACCACCGGGTTTTGAAGTAAGAGGAAAGGAGAACATGGTCTTTCGTCTACACAGATCACTTTATGGTTTTAGACAAGCGCCTCGAACCTGGAATGTGAGATTGGACAATGTTATTGAAATCAATTCGTAGAATTCAAAAACTCAATAATATCTTGAAGATCAAGGAACAAAATCAATCTATGAAGAATCAATTCGATTGCATTTCAAGTGAAAGAGAATTCATACATGAGAGTGTTAAAACCGTAAGAGTGCTCAACCCTAAACACCTTCTAACTAACCTTTGACAACCATTTAAGATACAGTTACATAACCATACCCTCAACTAAACAACATATACCAAACTAGTCCCTAAACATTACAAGTAAAGATACTACACCAAAACTAAAAGTCAACTGATGAATAATTAACTAATAAGCTTTGATGTTAACACTAATATATCACAAACTCCATCTTAGTGTGAATCAAAGTCATGATACATGAAGCAGATCTAAACAGTGTGCAAACTTAGAACCAACCAAAGACTTAGTAAGCATATCAGCCGCATTATCTTCAGTATTCACAAATTCAACTTTCAACTCTTGAGAATGAATGATGTCTCTAATAAAATGCAGCCTAACATTGATGTGTTTAGATCTTTCATGAAAAACTTGATGCTTTGATAGCTGAATAGCACCAAGATTATCATAATAAACCACAACACCACTTGCATCAAAACCCAATTCAGTTACAATCCCTTTAAGCCACATAGCTTCTTTCACAACTTCAGTGAGTGCAACAAATTTTGCTTTAGTAATAGATAAAGCTACTATATGCTGCAAAGAAGCCTTCTAGCTCATAATACCACCAAACACTTTAAACACATAACCAATCAATGATCTTCCCCTATCCAGATCTTTAGCAAAATCAGAATCGACATAGCCATACACCAAAGGATCATGAGACTTTATTTGCCCAAAAACCAAACCCACACTTCTAGTTCCATTAAGGTACCTCATAACCCATTTAGCACCTTCCCAATGCTGCTTACCAGGGTTACTCAGATACATGCTAACAATGCTAGCAGCAAAACCCAAATCTAACCTAGTACACACCATAAGGTACATTAGACTCCCAACAACACTAGCATATGGAACATCTTGTATTCTTGCAGCTTCTTCATCTGTGCAAGGAGAATCCCTGCCAGATAACTTGAAATGAACTGCTAATGGTACAACACTCTTGTTGGATGCCATACCAAAATTGGTCAAAACCTTGTTGATATAACCTTCTTGAGTCAACTTTAACACTCCAGCATACCTGTCTTTATGTATCTCTATTCCTAAGATCTTCTTAGCAACTCCTAGATCCTTCATCTCAAACTCAGCCAATAGTAACTTCTTAGTATCTTCAATTTGGGATCTATCTTTACATGACAACAACATATCATCCATATATAAAAGAAGTAAATGAAATGTCCTTGTTCGTATTCTTTAAAATAGACATAAACATCATAACAGCTTCTTTGAAATCCATGAGATACAACATACTCATCAAATCTCATATACCATTGTCTTGGAGATTGTTTAAGCCCGTATAAAGAATTTCTTAACAAAAACACCTTATCTTTCTGATCCTCCACCTCAAAACCAGGTGGTTGTTTCATGTAAATGGTTTCTTCTAGATTACCATGCAAAAAAGTTGTCTTGACATCAAGCTGATCAAGCTCAAAATTTAATACTGTTGTTAAAGCTAAGATAACTCTAATAGAAGTATGCTTCATAATAGGTAAAAAGATCTCAATATAATCTATTCCAGTTGATTGTGTGAATCCTTTAGCTACTAACCTGGCCTTATACCTTAAAGGTTCCCCTGGCATACCCTCTTTGATTTTAAACAGACATTTACAATCCACTAGCCGTTTATCATTTGGCTTGTTAACTAACTCCCAAGTTTTATTCCTATGCAAAGAATCCATCTCGTCCTTCATGGTTGTCATCCACTTTTGCTTTTCTTTTGATCTAACAACATCATAATAAGACGAAGGTTCATATATGCTCTCTTGTTCAGCAGCATAAAACACAAAAGCATAAATGTCTTGGGAACTTCTAAACCTAACAGGTGGCACAACATTCCTCCTAGGTCATTCCTTGGCTATACTATAATCACTAGTGTGCCTACTTGACTCACATTCAGAACCATAAGCAACCCTAGTCTCTTTTGCTAAATCACTTGGTATCTCCACCTCAATTTGGACATTCTCTTCACCAATATGATTGGTTCAGCTGAATTCTTGATCCCCAGCAACCACATCTTTATACATGACACTTTCTCTAAATGTCACATCCCTACTAATAATGATCTTTGGAGAGCCATCTGGCAATCTCCATAACCTATACCCCTTCACCCCTTCAAGGTATCCTAGAAAGACACACCTTTATGCTCTAGGTTCTAACTTTCCCTGACTAATATGAGAATAGACCAATGACCCAAATACTCTCATATGCTCGTACTTAGGCTTGTCACCAGACCATACCTCCATTGGGGTCTTTATGTCAATGGCAATAGATGGAAATATATTGACTATATATGTAGTTGTTGACAAAGCTTCAGCCCAAAATTGTTTTGGTAGCCCTGAACTTATCAACATGCATCTCACTTTATTAAGTAGAGTTCGGTTCATTCTTTCCACCAATCCATTCTGTTATGGTGTTCCAGCTACTATTAGGTGCCTAGAAATACCTTTTGCTTTCGCAATATTGATCAAAACTCTTATTACAGAATTCAAGGCCATTATCAGTTCTGAGTTTCTTTACCTTCCTCTCAGATTATGTCCCAACCAACACCTTCCATTCTTTGAACTTCAGAAGTGCTTCATCCTTAGTCCTGATTACAAACACCCATACTCTTCTCGAATGATCATCTGTTAGTGAGAGAAAGTACCTTGCACCTCCTAAGGATGATGTTCTTGCAGGCCCTCATAAATCAGCATGGATGTAGTCCAATACACCCCTAGTTTTATGCCTGCTTCTGTTGAAACTCACCCTATGAGCTTTACCAAGAACACAGTGTTCACAAAACCCAGAATCAGGATTGCTCCACTCACCTAATACCTACTGTTTGTGCAACTCTTTAAGACCTTGGCAACTAATATGACCTATTCTCTTATGCCATATCAGAGCAAGAGAGTCCTCCTTATCCTTTACAACTGACACAGACTAGGTGATCACCTTTTCATCTACCAAGTATAGTTTGTTACCTTTCCGGGTCCCACTCAGGACAACCATAGAGCCTTTAACAACTTTTTCCCGGCCATTCTTTAGAACAACATGATACCCTTCATCCTCGAAGGTACCCAATGATATAAAATTCCTCTTTAGTTCAGGAATGTATCTAACATTCTTGAGACTAACAACTGGCCCACAATCCAACTTTAATGACACTGATCCCTCCTTTGATTGTGCACTTCCAATCATCACCTAATTGTACAGTACCATAATCATTCACGGTCAATTCATTGAAGAAGAGTTTATTGGGGGTCATGTGATATGAACAACCAGAATCCATGATCCAGGATTGGTCGTTCCCATTCACCTTTGATACCACTAGGTCATCTGAACTGTCATATCCATCATTAGAACTTTCTGGTGAGCAGTTTCCATATCCCTTTTGCTTAGAATATTCCTGCTTCCTCCTTTTCCACTCGGGACATTCCTTCTTAAGGTGTTTGTCTGAGTTACATACGAAGCATCTACGTTTTCCCTTAGACTTTGATCTGTTCACATTATTTGGTTTCTTCCCTCTGAGTTCTGGCCTGCCTCTTACAGTCAAACCTTCAGAGTTATCTTCTTTACTCTCCATTTTCTTTTGAAGTTCCTTCAAGCTCATTGCTGCAAGTACTTCCTCCATCGAAAGAGTATCCCTTACAAACATAATAGTATCGACAAGATGCTCATAAGTTTGAGGAAGATGATTGATTTGTCTTCATCTTCGATCTTAATTTCGATGTTTTCCAAATCGAGGATGAGTTTGTTAAATTCATCTGTATGGTCCTCTAATGTTCTTTCACTTGCCAACTAAAACGTATACAAGTGTTTCCTGAGATAAAGTCTGTTCGCCAATGATTTTGTCATGTACAAGGACTCAAGCTTTGACCAAAGACCTGCAGTGGAACTCTCCTTGGACACTCTCTGAGTACCCTATCGCCAAGACTCAAGATGAACGCCGAATGTGCCTTCTCCATTACATCTTTCTTGTCTTCCTCAGTCATCGTGACGGGCATTCCATTTTCTCCTTTCAATGCATTGACTAGTCCCCGGTGTACCAGTAAGGCCCTCATATTCAACCTCCAAAGAATGAAGTCATTCTTGCCATCAAACTTCTCTAGATCAAATTTCACCAACGACACCATATCTCCACCTGTTTATTGAGTTACTCCTTCGATTTCACCGTTGATCGAGCTCACGAGGTCCTAATACCAATTGTTATCGAAATCAATTCGTAGAATCCAAAAACTCAATAATATCTTGAAGATCAAAGAACAAAATCAATCTATGAAGAATCAATTCGATTGCATTTCAAGTGAAAGAGAATTCATACATGAGAGTGTTAAAAACGTAAGAGTGCTCAACCCTAAACACCTTCTAACTAACCTTTAACAACCATTTAAGATACAGTTACATAACCATACCCTCAACTAAACAACATATACCAAACTAGTCCCTAAACATTACAAGTAAAGATACTACACCAAAACTAAAAGTCAACTGATGAATAATTGACTAATAAGCTTTGATGTTAACACTAATATATCACAGACAAAACGTTATCGGAGCTTGGGTTTTACAAATGTGTCCATGAACAATCAATCTACCGGATACGAAGATCAGATTATGTTATTATTATCGGTATTTACATAGATGATATGATAATTACAGGATCAATCGAATCTAAGATACAAGAGTTCAAAGAGAATATGAAATCAGTATTTGAGATGACTGATTTGGGTAAGTTAAACTACTATGTTGGTATTGAAGTAAAACAATCTCAGGATGCAATTAAGATTAGTCAAGAAGGTTATGCAAAGAAGATCCTTGCTATGCCAGGAATGTCATCTTGAAATCCTGCAAAATGGCCTATACAGCCCAAGTTACAACTCACAAATAATGAAGAAGAAAAGCCAGTTGATCCAACGATATATCGAAGTATTATAGGGAGCCTCAGGTATCTAGTACACACTAGACCAGATCTTAGCTACTCGGTGGGAGTAGTAAGTAGGTTTATGCAGGCACCCAAGGAAAGCCACTATGCTGTAGTAAAATAAATCTTGAGATACATAAAGGCTCAGTTGGGTATGAACTGAGATATACAAGAGGAGGTAACGGTGTACTGATGGGTTATAGTGATAGTAGTTTCGGTACCGACATAGAAGATCGTCATGGAACAACTGGAGTGGCATTTTATTACTCAAATATTTTGATTATTTGGGCATCTCAGAAACAATAAACGATTGCACTTACCTTATGTGAAGCTGAATTTATAGAAGCCGCATCAGCAGCATGTCAAGGATTATGGATGAGAAACATGATAAGTGAAGTATTGGAATCGAAAGCACAAAAGGTGAAACTTTTGGTGGATAATGAATCCTCTATTGCATTTATGAAAAATCTAGTGTTTCACAAAAGAAGCAAACATATAGATACGAAGTATTACTTCATAAAACAGTGTGTTCAACGAGAAGAGATCTAAAGCATTGCCACGTGTGAAGTTTATCGAAATGAGAAGTTTGATTGGAATGGAGAAGCTAAAGTCAGACGTTAACATTCAGGGGGAGAGTGTTGCCACGTGTGAAGTTTATCGAAATGAGAAGTTTGATTGGAATGGAGAAGCTAAAGTCAAACGTCAATATTCAGGGGGAGAGTGTTGAATCGAATGATTGACTAATTCAAGGAATGTGAAAGTTGATGCTTGTGAACGTTGGAACCACTTGACCGAGTAATGAGGAAGACTTGCTTATCCAGAGGAATTAGTTGAAGTTCATTTATTTAAGTTCGATTTGCTTTGTAGTTTAATTATCCGAAATCATGTTTTAAACAGGTAAAAATGGGTCATTAATGGATTGACTGGTTGTAATGGGTCGGAATTGAGTGACCTTATAGAATATATTTTCTTTTTTTTATTTTTAATTCTATTTTTATACAGAATGCACTGGTCAATTAAAATTGTTAAACAAATCAAACCTAACATAACCGGTTTATAAAATCTTATTTTAGTTTTATTTATGTATCTATGTATTGATTTATTTATGTATGTTTAAAGGAGGAATACAAGGATGGAGATGATCTCAAAACACTAAAGTGTGGGCATGACTTCCACCATGGTTGCATAAAAACAATGGCTGCAACACAAGAACATGTGCCCGATTTGTAAGTATACAGGGTTTGCAGCTACATCAGCTGACAATGGCATCACATGATTTCATGGATCGCAAGTAACATATTGTCTTTGGGAAAATTGTTCACAAACAATCTCCTCTTTGCCTGTAACATCGTTAAAGGCCTATTTATGTTAATTTTCTGGATTCATTCTGATGATGATGAACCAAAGGCACAAATATGCCAATTTCCAATTATCTATTGCTCCTTGACAAGTTTAAGGTTATGTTGTGAACAAATCAACTCAAATAAACCAAAAGTGAATATTGATTTGTACACATTATATTGTTTTTACTAGTTTCAAATCAGTTTTGAACGGAAAACATACCAAATTAGATTGGATGTAATCATTCGAGGGTTATTCGTTGATAAACTTTTCCAAACTACCATGACAACCTCGACGGCAAGGCCACATAAAGTCTAAAAGTGTTTGTAATCACACAAGTATGAGTAGGCCTAGATTGACTTGTTATAAGTTGGGATTAGTTTTTGTTCCCAAAACAAAAACAACTCATAACACATGGCAAGACCCAATAATATATCATATTCCTACGTAATTAACAATAGGACCAAGTTCACTTGTTATGACCTGGTACGGGTTTATGTAAAAAAAACAACCCACTAGCACATGACAAGGCCAATTAAGACCCAACAACGTATCATATTCACACACAAGTATCAGTAGACCCAAGTTGACTTGCTATGACTCGTATGGTTTATACACTTAAAACAAAGCATCAACACATGATAACGCTCAAGGCCCAAAAGCATATCATATTCACATACAACGATCCATAGCTTTGATTTCACTTGATGTAACCTTGCGTAGGTATAGGCATAAAAAACAACCCACTAAGACAAGGCCCATCAATGTTGAACAGTAGACATGCATAATTCGGATTTTGGGCCGGACCCGAAATCGGGTTGGGCCCAATCGGGTTTTTTTGTACCCTGGTATGAATGAACCCGGGTTCAAAACCTGGTCAGGTTCAACATGTATAATATACCCTACCCGACCTACCCGGTTAGGGTCGGGTACAAAAACCGAGTACAACCGGATTTTTATTTATTATTATTATTATTATTATTATTACTATTATTATTATAAAAACATTAAAAAAACATCTATAACAACATTAAATAAACATTAATTTATCATTTATTTATTAAAACAACTTAAAAATACATTAAAAACATCTATATAAAAATTTTATTTAAATTATCGTCTAATATTTATTTTCTTCGAGAGGCTTCATCAAATGTTAATTCTTCGTTGGATATACCAGAAGATACTCGTTCTACCTCTTATTCGTGTACTTTAGATTCGAGTGCAATTTCGTCTTCAAGATTTGTTTTGTCTTGTGTACGATCCATCGCGTCTAAGTAGTCCTTTAAACAAACATCTCCACCACTTCCGGAGTTAATCTTGTTCTCCGTAATGATATTACCCTGCCACTAAAAGAAAACGCAGACTCCGAAGCTACCGTAGAAGCTTGGACGCTTAGTAAATCACGAGCCATAACGGGAAAGAATCGGAAATTGGGATTCATTTCCTTTCCACCAAGACAAAATATCAAAAGCATGATAATCTTGAGTAGTCATAATGGAAATAAAATCTGTTGTACTATATCTACCAAGTTCGCTTGTTGGTGCGTTACCCTTTTTTCGTTTAGTCGTCACATCCCGAACAACATTCAACATAGTCATAACCGGGTCTTTAACCGAGGTACTAGCACTTAAGGTTGATTCTCTTGGCGTAGTTATATTCACGTTAGGCCCATATTAATTAAATAAAAATTATAAATTATTTTCAAACTTTTATTAAAAATTTCTTTTGCCACGGTTGAAAATTGGGGTTTTCGTCATCTATATCCAAACAGGTTGCTTCGCAATTATCCGAAAGACTATTATAAAAAGCTTTTAAAGTGCCTTTTCTTAAAGCACAATCAAACATGTGACAAGTCGAATTCCATCTAGTAGGTACATCCCAATTAAGCCCTAAAAATATAGATTTTGTATCCTTACAAAGTTTTTTTATAATCTTGAATTTCACCTCATTAACATCGTAATTAAATATTCCACCATCTCCACCTAATTGTGTTTGTTGTGAATCCGAATTATTTTTCAACGACTTACAAAACTTCTTGCTAATGTGTTTGCTTAAAGTCGTGTTTGAATCTTCAGCAAGAAAAACTCCACAAAACTTGCAACGAGCCTTTATTGACCCATCACTCAACTCAACCATATCCCAATTGCACCAAACATCCATGTTACGATTGTGTGCAAGAACACGAACGACGGTTGGAGAGTTGGACGAACCTTGATCAACGGAAAATTGAGAGTGAGCCATATTGAGAGTAAAAGTATAAAAGGAGAGATTAAAAATGTAAAACAAGAGTACTTTTTTGCGTATGTTTTTTTTTTTGCATTTGAGGCTTTGGTACTCAACCATATCAACCCACACCTATTTTGAAAATTCTAGAAAATTAAAACCGGTTACTACCCTATTCATTTCCCATGATACTTGATTATAGAGTAATATTCAAATAAATATATTCAAACACAGATCAAATTTATAAGATAACTATGGCTTTTATCATTATCTATGTTATGTATAAAATATTTAGGAGAGTTATTTTAAGATACCATAAAATTAAGAACACATACTTTACGCAATGTATAAAATACTATCATTTTTAAGGGTAAAATAATATATATATCATTATGTACGGATTACCCCCTTACAATTAGTTACATGATAAACCTACACTTACTAACACTTATATAAAAGTTTAACAAATTTGAA
>BJCM01063487.1:0-14690 GCA_018326385.1 Flaveria bidentis
TGATGTTGAATGAATCAAACACATGTTTACTATTCAGGAACTTTAGTCATGTGCATGCATGCACACGTGTTTTATTTTTGTATTTGAATAAGTCTTTGATATTTTGAATAATTAGTCAAATGCCTAACGACTAGTTTGTTATGTAGTGCTAGACTTTAGGGTGGTTCCACTTTTTTAGTTTCTTCTGCTAGTATATATAGCTAGCTCTACTCATGTATTTCATGCACTGCATTCTTGTTTCTTAATAATATAAAAGTTTTTGAGTAATATTTCAGTTCTTTATCCTTCATTTGAGTTCTATATACCAAACAGTTTCTTCTCATTCTACGAAGCTCTTTAGCTCTACACGTATATTTTTAAATGTTTATAATAGGTTTTGATGAAATGTGTTTTTGGCCGATTGCGTAATCTGGTACAGAATTACAGATACATGAACTCATAATCTGTGTGTATGTGTGAATGATTTTCGTTTCGTTTTGTTTTTGTGATGATAAGGAGAGCGGCGACACTGCATGCGAAGATCAACAGGAGGAATCTCAACAAGCTCAACATCATCAACATTTGGTTTCATTTCATCAACATCATTCCTAATCCTATTATTATTATTATTTGTTTTTTCATCACCGTTTATGTTTTCCCCTTCGCTAGCTTTAACTGACGATCACACTTGACTTCCGCCCTTTAATTGCAGTGACGAAATTCTGAATCCGTCAATTCCGATGGCTCTCCGACTATCTGGAATCCTCATGGGTAAATTAGCTAATCAATGTCGATCTATTACATATATAGATGGATATGTTTGTGATTGAATCCAATTTTTTGATATTGCTCTCTGCTAATCTCAGGTGGAGTCGTCATTGTATACGAGCGGAAAGTGAAATTACTCTACGGTGATTTTCGTCTACATGTTTTGTTCATTGTTTGAATTACGTTTTGCAATAAAACCCAAATAATCAATCTATCTCTAGGTTTTGCTAACTGGAATTATTATTGTTACATACAACAGAGGATGTGACTCGTCTTCTGGTGGAACTGAATGAAGCATGGAAAGTTAAAGCTAAGCAAGATCCTACTATACTCCTAAGGGCAAATCTCAGGCCAAGTAAGTCTTTAATTCCATTCACTTATGTTGTAGGTTATCTTTTCAAATTTGCTATTCAAATCCCATTTAGGTAGGATGGTTACTATCAAAAAAGCATTGGTGACATAATTAACCCTAATATATCATAATATCAAGTTAATTATAGCAAATTATTGTTAAAACGTTCAATTTATGCTTTGTAGTTCTTTGCAGCACATGTTATTGATGCATATGGGCAAAGGTTTGTTTATTGAGTTAATGGTCTTTGTTTCATGGTTTATCTAAGCTAATGTGGTGATATAGATATGTAGCTGTTACACTCCCTGATAACCAACCAGCAGACCTAGGAGACCTTGAGCAACATCTTCAATTTTCTAATTCAGACACACTGATGGGGATGCACAAAAGTGCTTACATTGACATGTTAAATTTGTGCAACAGATAAAAGTTACTATCCCCTTCAATGTTCTTTTCAATGTTAAAAATCAATATGTTCCTGTTTTTTCTTGTACAGAATCTTGACAACATAGATGATTCCTACATCAGCTACAACCATGGGGAAGCTGACCTACCTCATGATCATCACCAAGGTGTACAACCTCATTCTAGAACTAATTTATAGATATATCTACTTGTAAACACAGATTTTAAAATCTGTCAAATGTTCCCTGATGAAAACTTTCTTTTGTTTTCTAAGCTGATATTGAAAATATCACCTTATTTGATCGATTTGATTCACACAAGACTGATAATGGTCGCTCCAATCAGTTTGACAGGTAGGTTTTATAGCTCTGATGGTAAGGCATACTTTCCAAAAGTGATATTGGAACTACATGTCTTCTGTAATAAACTGTTAAGCTGAGTTGATTTGTTCAGAATTTACATAATAAAACTGGTCATCCTTGCTTTTAATTGGTTTCACAAGTTTAATCAAAATAAGTTGAACATAATAACTGACCTTATTTATGCATAACTTAATGGTGAAAATAACAGGTTTGACATTGAAGGGAATGACATTGAATTCAATGAAGTGACACAAGAGAAGTTTTCTTCACTTAACCACATGCCAGATACTCTTATACCCTCTCCACCTTTACAAGATGAGCCTCAAAAGCGTAAGCATCAGTTATATCTTGATTTTCAGACATGGGTGAAGGTGGAAAATTCAACCAGCTTAAGGGAATGGGTTCATTTTGGGTTATGGTTTATCTCTAATGGGTCACACTGGTAAAATCTTATTTACTAAAACTACAATAGACCGGGTTGAAGGTCACCCAAAGTGTACTTAACCTTACATCCTTCTAAATTATTTTTTAAAGGATTAGTTACTTACTGTAATAACATAGGTTCTGTTAGCATATTAGCTGCTTACAGAAAATTGGAGACAACTATTTGTGTGGCAACCCAACCGACCCAATTATTAACCCACCGACCTGCCCGTTTTGTACCTCTAATTTTGGACATCTATATGGATAGTTACTGACTGTTAGATCCTCTCAGCTAATGAGATACATGAGCAACTTCCAGAATATCATATCAGTCATCAATCTGAGGAGGATAAGGCCAGTTTTTAGTCATTTGGTTCTCCTTTAATTCTAAGCATATTCATCGGTTGAAACAGAAATCAATTATTGTAGGTTCAAGATGCTCCAAAGATGCAAAAGCCATCTAGAGAGAGCAAAAAGGCCCCCATCTATTATCATGGATTACGAACAAACTATGATTCCTGGTCATATGTATCAGTCTTGGCTTCAGGACACTTATGATATTGTGTCAAGAAGGGGAATGAAGAGAAAGGTATATATCTGACTAATATTCAATCATAAAGTTATTATTGAACAATTTATAAACTGTATAATTTTACAGCATTTGGGCAGCATTCGATCCATAAAGACTGAAAGACTCATGGATCTACCACCGGTTGCTCTAGTTGATGGCTTGTTTACAAATGGATATAGGGATATCTATTATCCTCTTCCTTTGCTAAAACAATGGATGAAATTAACTCGACCTTTGGATGATTTACCTTCAGGTATATATGACTTCTCCAACAATCTAATACTATGTAAAACTTATATTATTTTATTAACTATCATGAGATACTTACTGATGTCAATTGTTGCATTCAGGAGAAACCTCACCACCACATCCACCAGCACCATCATCATCATCACCACCAGTAGCAGATTATTATCACGAACCAACATCATTTGTAAGAAAATAAAATCATTTTAAGTGTTTGCATTCATCTACACAGTAAAGAAATACTTGCAGTTTCTCATAATATATTATAATCTTTAGGCTTTTAATGATCACCATAGTGGAGTTGGTTCTGGATCATTGAGGGCATCCATGGAGAAGGGAATGCCAGATGTGAATAACTATGATACGCCACATCCACTGGTAGCTGATGCTGACATGACAGTTACACCTGCAAATTCTGTATGATGGATTTTTTCTATACTGAAATAAATCATGGTTTATTATTTCACACTCATATTAAAAGGGGACATATATCAATGAATATTTTAAACTAACAGGTGGTCAAGTTAAATCCATGAACTCAGAAGCCGGACCTGAGTTTGGGCCACTAGGGTGGTATACCAACTCCAGAAGGTTAGTGTACAGTATTTAAGGCATGATGCATAACAAAGTCCCATATGATATACTGATATCATGAAATGGGTTGAAAGGGTCAAAAGTGATTAGAAGTGTATTTTAATTCGATGTTTACATCCTCTTATATTCTTTATACCTAATATTAGATTGGTATGTTAATAATTTAATTTATTTAATCATATTCAATACATCTTGTATTTATAAGATACAACAAAAAAAGGGAAAAATGGATGTTTGTGGGTCACCCTACCCGACCCAGTTTGTTCTGAACCTGTGTTAAAAGTTATTTATTCTTACTAGTAACCATTTTGACCTGGTACCCAACCAGCCAATTTTTACCTCTTATAAAATGTTTATGTGGTTCAAATTGTTCAGGTTGTACAAGAAGGGTGGGAGTAGCCTTGAACCAGTGGCAGAGGAGTTTGCAATCAATCAGACTGATCCCATGTTGGCTCAGATAACCTCTTATATCTGTTCACTTATAATAATTAAATTAGTATTTTAATAATTTAGTTTCCTTAATCATATTCATTACATGTTATACTTATAATATTCAAGAAAAAGGAAAAAGTGAATGTTTTTGGGGCCACCCAACCTGACCCGATATGTTTTGACCCATATAAAAAGTTATCTGTTATTACCAGAAACCATTTTAACCCACTACCTAAACAGCCCATTTTAACCACCTCTCATGTTATGTTTAAGAGGTTCAAATTGTCAAGGTCCAGAAAGAAGAGGCTTTTCTCATCGACTAGAAAAAATGGGAGTGGCATTGAATCGGTGGAGGAGGAGCTGTCACTAGATCAGACTGATCCTGATTTCAAGTTGGCTCAATTTTCTGAAAACGAATTGTCACCCGAAACTAATGGTGCTTTAATTAATCAATTACTTGTTGCCTTATGTTTACATAATACATTTCACTTACAAGCAGTCATTAATGTTTACTTGTTCAGATTTGATTGTTGAAACCGGGCCAACACAAACCCAAAAAGTCCCGCTACCTGATCAACCAATGGAGCAGTTAGCTGATTCTATCAGAAAGTAAGATTATCCGTAATGGAGTAGCCTATATAGACAGTTTTGATCTGTTAATTGATTAACATGCAATGTACAGGCAACTGAAGACATATTTCGACACACCGTGGTCTGCTCAGACCGAATCACTTATCCAGCTTGCATTGGGACTGAACAGGAGTAAGGCTGCTAGTCTATTTTATCAGACTTGTGGTATGTTTCTCAATAACTCATCAACACTAATTAGTACTAGTTGTATGTATCAATTAACACATGTTAAACAGAAATATATTATATAATATGCAGTTTTGGCGTGTCGTGATTTCATAAGGGTACAACAGAAGCAACCGTATGGAGACATTGTCATCTCTCGAGGTGCCAAAATGTGACCACAACGTAGAAAGAAAGAAAGAAATATATACCATCTAATGAACCAGTTAATACATATGAGGGAGACATGTAATTAAGGATATCAAATGCATCAGTAGCTTAATTAATTTCTAGTATATGTTACTATTTTCCCAGTTAATTAATACAATCAACCGCTTTTCTTATATATGATGTGGTCATCTAACTATGGATTAATAGCTTGAGTTTGTACATAACTAGTAACTGCCCCTATATGCTTCAGTGATCAAAAGTGAAAGCTTCTGCAAGGAGTTTATACAGTTTAGTGTTTGATTATTATTTTATTTGTACAAACACATATTGTATGTTTGTTTATAAAGATCCAATTTTACTACGTATCCAATAGTGAAGTTAAAAATATGTACTCACTTCCGACCTTAATTCTTGACAGCCTCGGTAATTTCTGTGCATACAGTACCTAGATACCATCTGAAACATTTTAACTTTTGTATTATTACATCTAAATGGTAAGTAAAATAATAAGCATTGTTTTGGAGACCGGATCGGACCGGCCGGTCCGACCGGGGATCGGTCCGGTGGTCGGTCCGGTCTGCTATGAATCATTTTTAAGGGGTCGAACCGGCCGGTTCTTCCCGAACCGGTGGTCGGACCGGAAACCAGACCGGTTCGGATCGGTTTTTGTTTTTTTTATATTTTATTTTAATAGATAAAAACGGGGTGTTAAATTATAAATTAGTACGTTGGATATACAAATATAGTTAACTTTTATATATAACTATAAAATACATATATAAATTACTTATATTTAATTACATATATAAATATAATTAAATCCGGTCCGACCACCAAACCAGTAAGGCGTCCGGTTCGACATCCGATCCGGTTCTGAAAACATTGATAATAAGATTAAAAACATGAAATGTAATAGATAACATATGTCTTTTGAATATACTTGTGAATTGTGATAATTGTTGTAACCTCTTTCATAATTATTTATCGAACTCACATCGTCACCTAAGCTTGAAATTTTATGTTACATCATCTTAATCAGTTAAGTTTTAATCAGCTAACAAAATGGTCTTTGATGTAATAGTATCTATGTGTAAAACGATATCCTACCCTCTGATAAATATTCAAGTTTCACAGTACGCTCTCATAAATTATTAAAAGTAACTTAAAACGGGCTTAAATAGTTAGATTTGTTGCACCTAAAACATCAAGAGGAATAGATGGGAGCTTATGTGCTTTGATTGGATATAAAAATCCATCTTTCCTCTGAATATTCTTCTCCATTTATCCACCATTTGTATAGAAAAATTTTCCCTCGAAACATCAAGATTTTATTATATTCTTAGTACAGTCAAAATCGAAGATTACTCGACGAATTTTATCTTTTACTTTTATCAAAGTAAGTTCGAATGATTAAATTTCTTTTTTAAAGAGTATTGAACATGATTTTTGTAAACTTTTCTAAAAGTTAATTTTGACCAGGTTTGAAACTCAAAGTCAAAGTTAAAAAAATGAGCATATCCAACTTGAGTTACGGTGCATAACAGACAATTTATGGTATTATTTTATAAATCCTTATATTTTAAACATCTCTTTTAAATTTCAAATTTCAAAACTATATTGAATTTTCAAGAGGATGTCTAGCTAATTTGTCCAAAATAATGAATAATTAAAAAGCTAGTATGTCTTAGATAATATTAATCTTTGATTAAAATAGAAAGAAATTACTTTAGTTTTTCATATTTACTTGCCAAATTAATGCGTCTTTCGAAATTGAGTTGATCACTATAAAATCAATTACACAATTAACTTTGATAAAGTAAGTTAAAAACATTTTTAAAAAAATCAGTTGAAAGTATGTATAGATACGGTATATTTTTTTAAAAGAAATTTCAACTCTTGTACTTTTTTATTATAGATATTGAACAATCAAGTTCTGTCACATGATAGGTCTAGAGCTTTTTTAAAACATTGAAGTTTTTAAATATATATATATATATATATATATATATATATATATTGGTGTGGCTCCTATTAACATAAAGCATGTTGGCGTGGTGGTTTAGGCCGTGCTTTGTTATCGAGATGAACTTTTGTACTAAGGTTGTTTCTATCGCATCACATTTAAATCTTATTAGTTATATTATAACGAGTTTGTTTACGCCTATTTGCATTTCAGATTTAGGATACGACGTAAATGTTCATGATTAGAAGGATGATTATGTTGGTTGGCCGCATGCAAGGCGTTAAGTGAAACAACCCTAGTTAGTACACAAATTAAATAAGGGTTTTCAACAAAAGTATTGTTTGCTTTATGTGTAGGGGAGCACAATTGCATTTGCAAATCACATGAAAAGGGGGACAAAAGAAAAGCATATGTTTGACAAAATATATATATATATATATATATATTCAAGATCAATAATTACAACAAAACATCAAGTCCCATTTCAATTGCTTCAATTCTACATAAAAGTCCAATTTTATGCAGGAATCAAATCCATAACATCTAGCAAATGAGTTGATGAGCTATTATATTAGTCTTAAAGAAGTGGTTCAAATACAATTCTACCAGAACATGCTTACATCCTAAATTAACAACCATAGAAGATTGCGCTAGGGAGAGCGTAGAGCTCTCGTTTTCATATACAAAGTTAATCGTTTGATTCAGGTTTAAGCTGGTGTCATGGAAACGGGTGTTGATCAAACTCAGTCGTCAATCCACAACCCTGATCCATAACAAAGACATCGAAAGACGTCATACCAAATTCACCATCCAACATGGATAACGGTGAAATGGTGGAACAAGAAGCATAAGATGTTCTAGTGTTGCATCTAGCCAGTCGAGCTTTAGCCACGGCTAGATCATGTTGTAGCTGGAACATCTTATCCTGCAAAGACGCTATTGCGCCAATACACCCATACACAGGGTCTTTAAGCCGCTCCTCGGCCTCAAACACCAACGAATTGACCGCATCTTGTCTTTGTGGCTCGGGGACCTCGTTTAGGATCTTGGTGACATTACTAGCACCAAAGACCTTGTGCACCTTGGCGAACTTCTTCGGCTCATCGGCTCGAAAATAAGGAGCAAAAAGGCAGTGAAGGGTGCACCTCCTTTTCATGAACTTGCAAGCTGCACAAGAAGAACTTGATCGTGGCTCTTGGCTTCTCATGGATTTTGTTATTTTAACATCCCCCTTTCTTTGCAAACTATATATAGCGTTTGATAGTGGGTGAGCACTATATAGTGAACCATCCCTACTAAAGAGATATTTGTTGTTATTTAAATTTTAAAGTACTAATAACGAGTGAGTAAAGGCTAACATGGAATAAGTTATCTAAAAAGTTATTAGGGTTTGCTTTTCCTTGTTAAGTTCTAATCCTCTGCGTTTTGTATTTAAATTATATTCGTTTGCTCAAAAGGTGACTGTATCTCTAATAATATTCCATCCTATCATGTATAATTTTTAAATAGTGATACAACGACGGTCATACAGAAAGATTATCAGAGAGCTCGATTTATTTTGAGGCACTAAGCAAAAAAGAAATATAGGGCTTTTTTCTTAGCTTTCATAGTATAAATTTTCAAATCAACTTAAGAAATTATGAGCATTTTTTTGAAATAATGTTGTAAATCTTATTCGAATTTCAAACGTAGTACGCAAATTTTATATATACGTAAAGCATGTATAAGTTTTTTTTTTTAATTAGACCCCTCATAAATTGAGCGCCTAATTAAAACGATTATTTTCATTGCACTTTCACTTCTTGAGTAGCCCTTGAAAGTTACACTCATGTAACCATAAATAAGCAAACAACTTCATGTAATGGTGTTTCTATGTCATCTTAGTGTATTCTCATATTTTTTTTTTATTTAAATGCTTTTATCACATTCTTTTCATAAGTAGAATATTTGATCCACTTTTACTTATTTATTTTCACTTATCAACTTTTCGTGTGTCATCTATTGAGTATGCATTTAAATTTCACGTATCTGTTATATATTCTTAAAATTTGGATCATTTCATATGATATGGGAATAATTTATGTATGCCATGACTGTATTTGAATAAATTTGTTTTACAAGCTCATTGCCGTATAAATACACCCAAACGATAGCTACTTTCATGATTTCGTTCAATTATAATCGATGTCGTAGAGCATTACGTAAATGATGATGTTAAAGGGGGACATATGTTGGTTCATCTGCTCAAAGGAATGGACGAGACAATTGTGGCCTCACAAGATTAGATGGGTCATGATAGTTGTTCATCATAAAAATAAAATCAGATTCACATTGATATTTTGATTGTGATATATGAATTGATTGAAGATAAGAGTTTTCATAACCCTCAATATATAAAGTTCAATATACCCACAAGAAGTAAGCCTACACAAGCATTGGTTTGGAAACCTACTAGCAACTTGTTGGACCCAATCAAACCACTACCATCTTCATATATTAAAAATATAAGAAATCATATGATATAAAGATATAATATTATATATATATTATGAGTCATACAGTTTGTTCTATTACCAACCCGTTTAATATTAGTTGTAAACATGTGTTAACAATATTACTTTGATCATGATTTTATTATATGCAAAGTAAGGATGACATATGTCGATTAAAATTCGATCAATTATATGAATGGACAAACTAAAAGTATGTGTTACCTAGCATGCTAACATAAACATCTTGCTAGTGTTTAGTTAAGTATATGGATACTAAAAGTGTATATATGGCGTAGACGTCTAGTCTTATAGATGGGCGGACTTAGCTTAAATAGACTAAAGTCATAGTACTATAGTGAATTTTCACATGTATATGGAGACGTATATACGAGTTTTTTGAATGACATCAATATGTTTTAGAATAGTGACTTCACTAAATATAAAAAATACATATAAACCCAAAACTTAAAAAAAATCTATGAGTTAATTAATTAAATGACTAAATAAGCTCACTCCCACCAATGCCCACAAACCCCATGAGTTAATTAAATAAATTAGTCTACTCTAAAAAAAACCTAAAAAGCGAACTTGCACATTGCAATTAAAACTCAAGAGGTAAAATGGATAATTTGTTGATAGGAAGATAAGACTTAAGACTTGTAACTTAAGAGATTGTCGATGATCAGTTGGTTAGTTTTTTGAAAAAAAAATTCTTCAATAAAGCATGTGAAGACGGAGTTGTGTAATCGAATGGGTGATGGATAGATGATGGATAGATTGATGATGCTTGCATTCGTTTTGGAAAACAATTTTTTTCAACAAGCTTCTATCGAAGATGTAATGCAATGTCTTAAAAAAATAAAATTCATAGAGAACTATAGGATGTTTTATTTCAATTTGTAAAGACTATTGTTTTATATTATGTGTTTTTACATACTAATGATAATGACTTTTTATTATTGTAACTTTTTTATTATATGACCAACTGACTCGATCTGAACAAGCACGACAAGCATTTTTAAAAAAGTTATTTTATTAAATAAATTTCTAAATCCAGTACTAGTCTCATAAAGTATCATACAAAACAACTGAATTGTGCACCCACACTATTAAAGAACATAAAAGATCAAGCTGAAATAGATATATAAAAAAGGAGAGGATCATTTGGTGTATCAAAAATGAGTATTGAGCTCTCAAACTTTATAATGAATTACCTTGATTTTAAACCCCATTTTGACCATTCTAAAGCATGAAACTATTGGGTCGGATTAGGAAAACACACGTATTTTAGGTTCCTTCATATCTTCTTGGGACAAAGAGTTCATGCATATTTTTCAAAGAGATTATTTACATATTTTCCATAAATATATACAACAAATCACTAAATTTATAAACCGAAACTTTTGATTGTTTTTTCGTAGCATTTTTAAATGATTTAATATTGAAAGATTTTCTTTATGTTGTGAATGTAGTTTTGTTACTTGGAATAGTTGGATGTCGTCTTGTCCATTTCCAAGTGTATCCACCAATATATTATATATGAGTGAAAAGTACATTCGTGAATATTGTCATGTTGGTGTTTCATAAAAGTTATTACCTTTTATAAAGGTTAATATCAAACTAAATTACTGTTGTTAATAAGGTTACAGCACACAATAATAATGTATTTTTGGTATATTTTTGCTTTACAGAATTATTTTTCAACGAAGATTTACATATTTGAGTTTTTATAATAGAAATAACTAGTGGGTGTCGACCGCTCGATGTCCCACTTTTAAACAAAAAGTGTATCAAAACACAGATAGGGATAAGCACACCTAAAAGACATTACGTTAAAAACACTAAAATGTAATATATTTGACCGATGGAATTCGACCACATGTTGCGACGACTCTTTTAATTAAATTTATTAAATATAAATATAAATAAGCATGTCACAACGGTATATTCAGAATAATTGAAAAAATAAAAATGAAACACCGCCCAGTTTTGAATAAATTTTATATCAAAACAAAGATATAAAATCACACTATAATGATGTGTTCGGAATTTTGTAAAAATCACATTTAAAAGGTATAATAAGAACAAAAAATATGTTAAAATTAATCACAACAATAATATAATAGTTGCTTTTTGAGAAGTTGTATCTTATGCTTCAAATACTTAATTGTATTACTATGACTCGTACGGTTCATAAGGGCTTGCTAAATGTATATATACCATTGGTTAATGCATACATGTTCTAGTAGCTTGGTTTTGAGTAAAATGTATACCAGATTGTTTATAAAAATATATTCGGAATTTAAGAAAACAAAAGGTATTGTTAACGATAGAATCATATCTAATTACATAAAATTACACATGGATTAAAATAAAGCTGAGAGTTGTTGATTTGTGTTGTTGTGAAAATGATCGTTGAATTTTTTGTAGTAATGATCAAATTATACTCTACTTTAAAGCGCATGATTATGAGCAAATAGTATAGTATAAATGTGTTGAACTACAAAGTATAATGTTGTATTGTACATGGTAAACTACAAGCTGGCTTGCTTCCTGCCCTCTCCCCTGTGATTTGAGTCATGACATTTTAACTATCGCAAAAACACAAAGCTTAATTATTTATAACATTCCGGTGAAGTTTGAGATCATCTACTAAACTATATATATGTTTATCTTTAAAACGCGTATAATCTTGATGAATAAAATACAAAAGAAATTCACGTTATTCCAGCTTCTTGTGTTATATTCGTCAGATCATTGTAATATTGGTTTCGTTGTTGTGTCTAATGCTAATCAATGTGTTTTCTATTGTGTTTTTAAAATAATAATTTTTAAATAACACAATGCTAAAAATATAATTTTTTTACATTTTTTTCAATTTGTAATCCTGATCAGGTGATCGTGTAATCCTCATCAAAAAATCATTGTGTCTAATGTTGATCATCGAGTCTACTACTGCTCTGTTATCTATTGTGTCTAATGCTGATCCTTGTGATATGCATTATGTTTTTCTAAAATAATGATTTTCGAATAACAATAATAAAAAATGTAATTTTTTTACGTTTCCAGTTTATTGTGTAATCCTAATGGGGTAATTGTGTAATCCTTGTCAATTTAAAAGATTACACAATGACTTGACGAAATTACACAATGAGCTAAAAACATGAAAAAAATTCTTTGTTTTCCATATCAATATTATACACGTTTTAAAGATTAAAAAATGATTGTTTTTACGATATTTTCATTTTTATTTTTTAAAAAAAATATTATCAAACGTAAAAGTTACGGCCATTTTAAAAAAGTGGAACTTAGCGGACATTACTAATTTTACACTCAACTTAATTTTGATAAAAGAACATTGTTAATATCTTAATCTTTCTTATACTTTAGAGTTTTAAATACTTTGTATTGGATCCTTTCCCCTAATCTTTATATCATTTCATCAAAAATTATGTCAGCTTATCATATGAAAAATATCTTTATTTAAAGGGATAACTTTGTAAAATAGTAATGAAGTTCCAAGTTTATCTCAATCAAGTCACTCATAATTTATTTTGTTCCTATCAGGTCATTCGTAAAACTTTTTGTCCCAATCCACACTAAAATTTCAAGATTGTTTTAATTAAATCACTTGTAAATTGCAAAAATATTTTTTAATCAATATATTTAAAAATTTTACAATATTTATAAAAAACCAAATTATTTTAAAAGGTTAAAAAAATATGAGTGTCGTAATTGAAACACTCCTAAAACTTTAGTAACCTAATTGGAACAAATAATAATATCGGTTACTTGATTGGAACGGATAAAAAATATGAGTGATAATTAAGACGCTATTAAAACTTACTTACTATTCTGTGAAGTCTTCTCTTATTTAAATTCCAAATTCACTTAAGTAATTTCATTATATTTTTAAAGTGTCAGTTTTAGTTGTGTGTGTGTTTGTTGGACCAAGTTAATCATATGCCAATGAGCATCACATCAATTGGTTTTGGAGGATGTACCACATGATTTTTTTAAATGAAGGTCATGGGTTCGAGACTCATTTCATGTAATATGCTTCAAGTGGATCAATAGTTTTACCACAGTGGACATTTGGGTGGTGTGTTTCCCCTGAAATGATGTGCGTGTTAGTTCACCACCGTTGTCTGTGTTCGCGAATGTGAATTGTCTTTCATTGTTGGGTTTACCCGAGTGACCAAACATAAAGTATTTGTTGCCGCTAAAAAATATATAAACCATATAATCACTGGGCACGTCGTGCTTGCTGGCTAGTCGTTTAGATATAATTGAGAGATAAAGAAACACAACTATGTGATTACATAACAGTATTGTATATCATAATTAAAATTAATAATTACTTTTATATTGTTTTCTACTTAAAACTTATCCTTTGGAAGGGATATCTGAAGCTATAACAACAAAATTTATGCACAATCTAAGGATGAGGTCGTTTCAATTATCTCTTTATTGTAGTTAAAGGCATTGTGCTTAATTGTTTGTCATTATTGAATCAAATAACAAAAGTAGAGGTTCTTAACCTTTTAAACATTGAGTGCCCCATTAACCGAAAAGTGGAGGGCCTTTTCAGGCTTTCAGCTCTTCTAAGTTAAATATTTAAATGGATAATTTATATAACTGTTATAAATAATATACTTATAACCATATATAGATGATGAGGTGTACTCGTATTGCTTACCAACAGTTTTCTTTCTTTTTATCTCCTCATCATTTGAGACATCAAATTTATTTTTTATTTTTTTCATTTGATTATATTAACATGCTAAAGTGATAAAATCTTGTATTAAGTCCTAAGTTGAATACGGAAAATTAAATAGTTAGTAATAAAGATTTGAAGATTATAAAATAGTATTTTAAATATTAAATAAGTAGTAAAAAGATTATATTGAAAATCAAAAGAAACGAAAAAAATGAATTATAGGATAATAAACTATGACATGTGACGACGAGTTAAAAATTAGCATGGAAAAATGAATTTTGAAGAGCTAGAATGGTAACATGTGACAAAATAAATTAATTATTTATTAGAGATAATATAAATAGAATTATTTTTAAACATATCTTGTTTTTCTTTTGTAATTGTTGAAATATAGTTTTTATGAATTTCCGTATATACTAT
>BJCM01063491.1:7404-21814 GCA_018326385.1 Flaveria bidentis
AACTAGGAATACACAAGTAGAAGACCTCATATTTCTAACTCGCACTGTTGAAAAGTTACATGTGTTTGGGTGGTTACCCAACATGACCATTTTGATAGCTCTGCTTTTTACCATGGATCTTTTTGGCTACTATCGGTAATGCAAGTACGGTGAAGGAGAGTTATATATGTCTAACTCGACGAAAAGTATATACAAGGCAGCACCAAGGCCTGAGCACTATGCTTGTTTGTTTGATTGAGGGGAAATCACCAGAAGAGAAGGCCGAAGTTGCTGGTTGGTCGCCAGAAGGATATCACCATTGATTTTTAGGGGGTATGTGATTAGTTGTTTACTTAGTTATGTGGGGCCTCTTAGTTCGTATATTTTTTTAGTTTAGCATAAAAATATTATTTTGCCCTCACGTGAAGAGCACATCATGACCTGATTTAACGGTCGAAAACAATCTTATGTTAGAGGAAAGAATGAAGCATGCATTTTTTTTAACGTAAAAAATATTACTATAATTTTCTTAGCTTAAAAACAAAACTTAAAATTTATTACCAAAGTAAAAGATGAAAAACTTAATTTACTATATAATTTATAAATTTAATCTCACATCTCCAAACAATTAAACTATTTCTTGTTCTCCCATCTATGTGATTAAATTCATTACATGATTGTATAGTTTCATTAATGAAAGCACTCTCTCATTATAAGTGGAAGCTGAGATTTACCATATTAACACAACCACCTGTTAAATAACCAAGTGCAAACAAAGTTTTAACTTTTCGAAAACGATTAACTTAATTAATTCAAATTATACACTTATATATTTATAGATTTAAATGTTTCTGGTTACCCGTTTAACATAAATCCAATCCGGTTTTAAAAACACTAATAATATAAACACCCTCCTAATCTTTTGGGTTGAACCCCCACTCCTCCCCCATGCTTCTTGGGCAGTGCACCTTCAATATCCTCTTACCTTTAGGCCCACTTCACTTATCAAACCAAACAGAGGCATATGGTGGAAATCTAAACTCCAATTTCTGATTGGCTCATCAAAATATCAAATGGAACCCACCATTTTTTATGATCAATCATCTTATCCACACACCACAGTAACAAAAAAAAATCCCAAATTTTCAAGAAACCACTATAATGCCATAATAACATGTGTATATATATCCCCACATCAACAAGATTCAAATCCAACAATCTTTATTAGATATTCACTCCAACCCACTTCAGTTTCAACCTCCAATGGCTCTCCAAGCTACCTCATCTTTCACCATTCACAAAGAGGTTTGGTTTTGCAGTTTTGCCCACCAACTTTTTGTGTTTATGCCTCTGAGAGTTTTTGTAACAAAAGCATCAAACTTTGTGCATTTGCAGGTGTCTTTGAAGGATTGTAGTCTGTTTGGAGCACCATTATCAACTAATCTCAAAGTTGATTTCACAAGCAGGGTATCAAAAGATTAGTTTTTTCAAGAAATCACCGCTGTTTCTTGATTCAAATTCACCAAATTTAACATGATTTGAGCTTTCTTGCAGAGGGAATTCAACCAAAGGGGTGCATTGAAAACCAAAGCTGTAGCCACCACATCTCCAGGTGCAACCCGTGCATCAACCAATGGAAAGAAAACATTGAGAAAGGGTACTGTGATCATCACTGGAGCATCATCTGGATTGGGTCTAGCAACTGCAAAATCTCTTGCAGAAACAGGGAAATGGCACGTGATTATGGCGTGCAGAGACTTTTTGAAAGCCGAAAGGGCGGCAAAGTCATCGGGGATGTCGAAAGAGAATTACTCAGTGATGCATTTGGACCTTTCGTCTTTGGATAGTGTGAGGCAGTTTGTTGGGAACTTTAGGCAATCTGGAAGACCAGTTGATGTGCTGGTGTGCAATGCAGCGGTTTATTTACCGACTGCGAAAGAACCGACGTATACGGCTGATGGTTTCGAGCTTAGTGTCGGCACGAATCATCTTGGGCATTTCTTGCTTGCAAGGTTGTTGCTTGATGACATGAAGCAGTCGGATTATCCGTCAAAAAGACTCATAATTGTTGGCTCAATCACAGGTATTATGATCAAGATTCAAGAATATGTGTGCTTGTATGCGTAGAGGTGGCAATTTAAATACATATACTTATAATTGGTTCAATTATAGTCATGTATTTATCTATAACGGGTTAAACGAGTGACTTTAAAGGAAATGGGTCAAACGGGTGACTTAAAAAACATCTTTTTGATGCATAAAACCTTCAAAATCATTTTTTTTCAATATTAGCTTAATATTATTGATCTACAATGATTTTCTTAATCATATGTAACAAACTTATTATTTATAAAGTTTAAATATTTTCTTGGGCCGACTAACTCGACCTTGTGCATTTTGACTCATACTAACATGTACTTGACCTGTTACCCAACTTGTAATATGTGTGTGTTTAATAAAATTTTGAAGCAAAAGAGTGTTTGGGTCGAACCGACCCGTTCGACCCATACCAAAACTAATGTGTGTGTTGGCGCTTATGGTTTTAAATGACAACTTTTTAGGTAACACAAACACTTTGGCTGGCAATGTACCACCAAAGGCTAACCTTGGTGACATGAGGGGTCTAGCCGGCGGGTTAAACGGGCTAAACAGCTCAGCCATGATTGACGGTGGAGATTTCGACGGTGCGAAAGCATATAAAGACAGTAAAGTTTGCAACATGCTTATGATGCAAGAATTTCACCGTCGTTTTCATGAAGAAACCGGCATTACGTTTGCTTCATTGTACCCTGGTTGCATTGCAACAACTGGTTTATTTAGGGAACATATTCCTCTTTTCAGACTCCTTTTTCCTCCATTCCAAAAGTACATAACTAAAGGGTATGTTTCTGAGGATGAATCTGGCAAGAGACTTGCTCAGGTAAAGATTATAATCTATATATTTTGGTCATTTTATCTCATAATATCTTAAACATTCAGTTTTATATAACAGTTGATTGTATAACATAATGTTTTGGTTTGTTGTTTAGGTTGTGAGCGATCCGAGTTTGACCAAATCGGGAGTTTACTGGAGCTGGAACAACAATTCGGCTTCGTTTGAGAACCAGTTGTCGGAAGAAGCTAGTGACGTCTCCAAGGCTCGAAAAGTATGGGATATCAGCGAGAAATTAGTCGGGTTAGCTTAAACAACAATTCTTTCTTCTTTGAGTGTGGTTGATTTGGGTTAAAATGTGAGTGTAGGACATGTTTGCAGGCAGTTTTCTGTGGTATATTTAGGCCAATTTCAATAAGAATCAATAATAATTATTATAAGCTCTCTTTATGCTAGAAAGAATCTTCTTCTTATTACTGCACAGCCCCTTTGAGCTTAAATTTAACGAGTCTTTCGAGTTAAACATACTCATGACTCTCGTAATACGTTAAGGGTTAATACTTACTACATACACGTGTACTAGCTTATATAACATAACGCAAAGCATGATATACAAGATACATAAAAGGTGATTGAAGTAACGAAAAACCCAACTGTTACCTAAAGCTCGTAAGCAGGGTACCTAGCCTCCATTGGGTCTATCATATCCATAAACAGATTAGCCATGCCTCCTACACCTTCGAATAGGGAAAGTGGGTGGTCACCACCATGCATCGTCCCTTGGGATATAAGCATCGTGCTTTTTTCATGGAGGAAAGTGGCAAAAGCTTTGGCTCTATATAAGAACTTTACATCACCCGTTAAGCGATAAAGTGAAAGAAAAACGTAGGTGTTCCCACTTATTCCGTGACAAATTCCAACCCGTTTAAGTAAACCACGTTCCCATACCACCTCCCCTGCCTCCACCGCGGCCTTGAAAAGTTCCTCATCTCCAAAAACCTAAAATTTTACAAAAACTTTCAGAAAGAATCTGAAATTGGTCAAAACGGGTTCATTTTGATTTTTAGTACATGACCAATCTTCAAAACCTTTTATTGTTATATTATAATTACGACAATACTACAATATTAATTTGAGTCTCTTATGACGATTTAGGAGGTTGTATGCATTAAAATTAAAAGTCAAACGCCTTTCAATCCATTCTTAACCAACCCACACCATATTTACCTTGAACTTTTTGATTGACCCGTTTGATATAAAGCACAATCTAGATTAGCACGTTCATAATTACTTCTATGATCAAGTGTTGAGAAGTCAAAACTAATACATGTTTTTAACCAACTCGTTCCCTTTAGCTAGAACTTTTTTATTCGACCCGTTTGATACAAACACAACCTAGAAAGTGTCTGAAAAATTGTAACCAATACATATACATACCTTCGCTGCTTTTGCAAGGGTAAGAGCGACACCCGGAGCACCATGACACCAGTGCACCAAACGGTCTGACTCACTTCCTTCGCTCGAAGGATAATTCCCATTCGGGAATTGATTCTTGATCATGTAAAAAAGTGCACCTTTTACATCTTTCAACTCATCTTCAGTTAACTCCATGTCCATTAATACATTCATTATCCCAGCAAGCCCATGGGCTGCTCCCCAATACCTTTTACCATGCCATTCATACATCAACGGGCATTCCTTTGTACGCAATTTTCTACCAGATTTTATAATTTCATCGGTAATTGTTCTCTACAAATTGAATATATGTCAATTGTCACAACGGTTAAGTGATAAACATATAATTATTCAAATTTCAAATCCTTAAACTTTACCATATGGGTAGATGAAATTGTGTTTTGACCAAGATTCTTGTTTATAAACAAGCATGCCCACAAGTAACCTGCTCTACCGTACAATAGTTCGTCGGGAAGATCTTTAGGAAGCTTGATCTGAAAAGAAAAAGGAAATTAATTGACTCAAGAAAAAGTATAAATTGATAAAAAACTATGAAAAATGTAAAAGAAATTACCTGTCTAAATCTTGTCAAATAATAATCACACAAGCTATCATCATTAGCTTGCTTAGCCACAACAGCACCAAGAGCGTATACACCAGCCAGCCCACACATGAACGTCACACGGCTGCAAATTACGTGTGATTATAAAAAATAATCCTACAATTCGTGGTCGTGTGCAGGTAATCATTTTCTTGTGGTTGGGTATAGGGAAACTAATTAAACACTTAAATGATGAGAATTTGCCAAAACATATCACATAATCATCTAGTTATCAATTTATCATTGTTCACTACTTCAAACAAAGAAGCACATCAAACACTAACAACCAACTTCTTACCACTAGGGTAGGCAGTTATTGACATTTCTAGCCCGATAAATGACATGTCTGCACATGAATTGACATGTTTAACTCATTTAATTAGACTAACCATGTTTGTATTGACTTGTTTAAGCCGTTTAATTCAACAAGTCCAACATGTTTAAAATTATTTTAAAGAAGAGTAAAATAAATATGCCCACCAACGTGTTTATGACCTGTTTAACCCATTCATTACAAACGGTCTACAAACCACAATCTGTTTATTGCATTTTCAATTTCATTAAAACTCATTTACAACCTATCAATCTGTTTACAAATAATTACTTGATTCTGATTAATACAAATCAAACAATCATTTTCCAGCTTATTATCAGATTACTCCACATCAAATAATCACTCTCAAAACACAATATCAAACAGATAAACTCATAAACCTTTTACAATCTGTCAAAATTCCACATCCCCAATTGTTCAATGTTCATCATCTTGCATTCATAAATCTTTCAAGAAAACAAAACCCCTTCAAGAATCCCAAAAACACACACAAAAAAAACATAAATTAACACTAACCTGGAGCCAGAAGAAGCAGAATCACAAGCTTTAACAATATCTTTGCACAAATCAAGATCTTTCTTGTTGTGGGTAGTCTGATAAGCTTTAAACACCAAGAAAGCTGTCCCTAGGGCACCAGTGTACAGTGTATAATCACTCAAACTTTTCCCACTGCTTCCCCATGTATTCATCACAATCTATTACACGAAATTGTGTAAAAAATTAAAGATTAATTGATGAAAAAGAGATGAAATAGATGAAATTAAGAGTTAATAGAAGTAAGATTACAGTTTCTTTGAGGTCGATTGCTCTGCGTTTGAGTTGATCGGAGAATGAGGTGTAGGGGAGATAAAGAAGGGGGCTTGCGGTGGTTTCCGGTGGCGGTGGGTCGTCTTCTTTGATGAATTCGGGCATGTTGTTGGGGAAGAAACGATCTGCCATTTGGGGTTTGATGGATTTCGAAGGTGTGATGAGATTCTTGAAGGTTAAAGGTTGAATCTTTTGGGGGTGCGAGTGTAAACGAAAACTGTATGATGGGTTCATACGTGGAGGTGATGAGATTCTAACACGATTGTTCTCTCAAATTCTCGACAGTTTCTCGTTTTTTCTTTCTTTTCTTTTTTAACAGCTTTTGAAAATATCATCTTAATCAACCTGATTTAAATGTTTAAATTATTCGGCACTTTAAATTGTAACCATTATATTAATATTGAATGATTAAATATTTTTTATTTGAAATTTGTTTTTGAATAATTAAATGATATACTATATTTTAATGATTCAAACCTTTTAATAATTCAAAACATTTATTAGTTAAAACATGTTAATCGTCTATATTAGTTTTAATGTTTTATACCTCTCTATATTGATTTTAATGTTTTATACTTTGATTTTAATGTTTTATACTTGACTTATCTAGAAACACTCTTAAATCATCTAGAGACACTCTCAAGTAATTTTAATGTTTTATACTTGACTTATCTAGAAAGACTCTTAAATCATCTAGAGACACTCTCAAGTAAAATATGTTAAGTTAGATTTAACTTATAAAACATTAAAGATTATAAATACAAACTAGATTTAAATTTAAAACATAAAAGATTACAAATGCAAACTAATAAAACCATCGTACTCTCACCACCAGAGAGTAAAACATGACGATTCTAATCTATCTCATATAAAAGTTTGAACCCTGTTTTTTAATTTTACTCTTACCATTTACTCATTCAAATGGTTTGCATTATTTATTTATCATTTATAAGTAGGTAACAGATAACTCAAAAAATATATATTGTGGAGTACGAAAAGCTAAGTAAAGGAACTTTTTTTTTCTATAGCATTAATATGTGCCATATTTAATTTTCTCTTAAGAATATTAGGATACTATGATAAACTTAAGTTATTAAAAAATATAAATATTATGCCTTTCTTTTCACATACCTTCTAATTTAAGAGAATTATTTTCTACGTATCTTCATTTTTATATTTGAAAACAACCCAACTAACAGTAGACCATCACATAATCAGAAAACATTGCCATACATAAAATTAAATATTTACGTTCAAATAACAAACAAAATACTCCAATAAAAATATGATCTTGAAATCAGATCAAGAATCAAGATGAACAATAATCAACCCCATTGAGTCCAATTTGCTTCACTTCCTCTACGAGGGATCGAACTCACCCTCGAGCAAGTATCCACTTTAAAATTAGCCCCACACATCACTCCTTCACTATCAACCCTTGGCATTGCCCTAATCTTGTTCATCGGATGCTCAAAGCTCATCAAACCCCCTTCACTATGGAACATACACCCTGCAAATTGTGTCCCAAAAGAGTCAAATCTTGATGTCAAATCACCAGATCTTCAAAAGATCAAACCTTTGATACATGATAACACAACAAGATTCAACAATCAACATGTACCTTTAGGAAATGGTGCAAATGATTTAGCACAACCTGCTTTGATCACCTCCAAATCATCAGATATCACCACAGATCCATCTGAAGCAATGCCCCAATACAGCTTCACACCTCCATCAGCACCCTACAGATCATCATTTTCATTCAGACATTTTCACAAACACTTGGTGTGCAAAAAAGAATTGGTCTTTTGGGTCTTTAATCTTTACAACCATGAATACAAAATCTTACCAGTGCAGTGAAAACAGTACCCTTTTTGCTATCAAACACAACGAACCCAAAGCTACCTTCAAGATCGCTAATCACTTGATCAGCAGGGTACGGCCCACGATCACGTAACGTCCGATAAGCTTCGATCACGAACATCGCTTCGTTGGTGTTCTTCGAGAGCCCGTATTGTTTGATTTGGGCGCAAAGATTGTTCAAACTCCCGATGAATAAACAGTACACATCATCAAAAACAGTGAACAACCGTTGATGGGTGGAGTGATTACGATCAGATTTGACATACGCAAGAACAGCGGCGTCACCGACGGTGATGGAGAAGGGGTTTGTGGGGTGAATTGTGAGGAAGTGATCAAGGGTTTGTTTAGGGGTTTTTGGGTGTTTTGAGTGGTGAATTGTCGCCGGACTTTTGAGTTCTTCCGGTGGGTGTGCGAAGGCCTTACGGAAAATGGCTAACATGATGGGATTTTGAGTGTTTCTTGAGTGATTCAGATGGTGGAATGATGTGAATGTATGGATGAATGAAGAAATTTGTTGCAGATGGAGTTTATATAGGGATGATTTTGGAGAATGAAGGTGGTGGTGGTACGTGGTGATGACGGGGATGATGATATGGATAAGCTTCCAAGTACTTTTTCAACTTTGAAAATTAATTTTTTTCTTTATTATTTTATACCAAAATTAGAAACCAAGATTCTATCAAATATTTGTTAATTTATAGGTGTGAGAAAACTCCAAAATTCTAATTAATAATTTTTTTATTTTCTTTTACTGAAATCTTTTATGTAAATCATCTCAATCGTACTAATCGACTTCTTTAGGATTAATTGTTGCGTATAATAGAAATTATTTGTTAGTTTGCTAGATGAATTTTTGTTTTATTTTTATTTTAAGGTTAAGTGTTGAAGTCTTATTTATAACAAAATGAATAGTGATGTAGATTACAAACTGTTTTTTAATAAATTTGATTTATATTTAACTAGTGTTGTTATAAACATTACTTTATGTATACAAACTAGAATTAAGATTGACATGTTGTTGCAAGACGAAAAACTGTGAAAAAAACTAATGTCAAAACATCTAAACGAATCTCCGTGTTGAAGCGGACATTAGTGACACACAACTTTGTTTAAGAAAAAACATATACACGTTATTAATAATTAGAAGAAAAAAAAACCTCTCAGGACTTCAAGAAAATTCAAGTCCAAATGATTTTTGGAACCTTCCGACTTCCGTCTAATACCGACACAAAAGAAAAAAAATGTCAATGAACAAAATTATAGATGTGAAAAGGAAAGAAAAACAAAAAAAGAGATATCATTTTAAAAATTCTTTTTAATTGTTACCGCACTTTTGGTTTAATGACTTGTATAGTGTTGCCCAATGATGAATTTGAAATTTAATGTAACATTATTTTTAAAAGTTATAAGAAAAAGGTTGGGTGTGTCACCTATCAATGTGTAGATTCAAAATTAAAACAAGAGTTGTAAGATTTAAATGATAAGATATTGAAGGGTGTGATATACTTTTAAGAGCGCGCTTCATTTGCTTATAATGGTAACACTAAACTTGGTGTAGGGATGTAACATTCTTGTTGTGTTATATATATTTTCAAGTTAAATACATAAAATTAAAACATTAAATAAACTTTAGTGATTAGATTGAAACAAAACTTTTTATGAGTAATCTAATTAACATAATTTTAAATTTTAATTATTATTCTACAAAGTTAACCCTATTAAAATATAATTGTTTATTTAACACGTACAATTCTGAATAACCACATAAAATTTTCAATATGTTTTATTTTCTCTTGTAAGTTTGTAAGATCAGTTTTGTATTCTTGAAAAGCGTAGGTAAATAAAATATGTTGATATGTTTTTTTTCAAAAATGATGAAAACAAATGGACTATCAAATTTCGGAGCTTATAGGATAAGGTTTGGTGAGTTGGTGACATCTTATCCATATACCGACAGGATGTCATATGTTTATTTTAACCTGTGAGCATCCGCCACGTCAGACTCACGTGACCCATGTGCGATACGTCCACGTTGGCAGAGGGTTTCGACAGCCCAAACTCTAAAGCCCAAAGATATAATGTTAACCCATTTGGATATGATCCATTAGCCTTTACCTTTTTCTACACCAGCCCATAAAAAAACCTATACATATGGGCTTTTTTAGTTGGAACTTAGAAGTTAGAAGCGTGATCTAATACAGGCTTCCTTTGTTAGAAGCCCATAAAATTGGACTCGTCATAACTCATATCGATCCAGCATTATTTTATGCAATGTTTTTAGAATCGGATTGAACGACGATCTGGATGTCTTGCTTGTCCAGTGTTAGACTGGATTTAACAATCGGATAGCAACATAATTATATATATAGGATATTATGTATATAGTTATACATATAATTCAATATAAGTAATTTATTTGTGTATTTTATAGTTATATATAAAATTTAATAATAATCTTATGTCTAAAATATTAATTTATTGTTCAACCCTCTGTTTTTACTTATTATAATCCAAAAAACTAAAAAAAAACCAAAGCCTGGTCCGACCTCCTATTCGGGACAAATTGGTCGGTCGAACCCCTCCAAAACGAACTGATGTGAACCGGTTCGGCCACCCATCCGAATCCCAATCCGACCGGTTGGACCGGCCAGTCCGATCCAGTCTTCAAAACATTTATTGTATGTTTATATATACATTAACATCTTTATGGGTTATCTATGGTAAATAGTACATTCTTTTAAATATCCAGTAAGGGTTCGAACCTTAGAGTGCTAGAAGAAGGTATAATAAAAGTAGACTAGATAGGGGTAAATAAAAGAGATATGGATCATAGATAACTTGATGAGGATGATGACACACGAACTAAACCCGATACAGAGTGGAATGATTGAAGATTATATAAAGATTTGAATAATAATATTTATTTATTTTAATTATCTTTTTATTTTTTTGGTTTATTTTTTAGTTTATTTTTTATTTTAGTTTGTTATTATTTTTTAACTTGTTAGGTCTAGTATAAATATTAGGGCTTGTTTTTATATATCAGGAGTTTTGTAGATTGAATTGAACTAAAAAACTTGTGTTATTGAACCTTTGATTAACTATTGTTTTTGAAATCACTTCCGATTATACATCATAACCCTAGTTGAAGTAGAGAGCTATAGTGGTTCTCTTTAGAATATGCTTACATTTAAAAAAATATGGATCATTGTGAACATAAATCTTTTTATATGACTAGTGTTACTAAACAATTCAATGTAATTACGTGGGGATGCTTTTGTGCATACATGTTTCACTGTCTATATCATGAAGATGCTTGATAATTATAGTGACACATTTTTTACGCAAATCATAATATTTATTGAGTGATAAATTCTTTCATTTTGTACACTTCTTCACGCTAGTTTCACTATTCACCTACTCATATTTACATTAAAAATATTATTTTTTACTCTCTTGACTCTCTTTAAATTACATAGTTTTTATATCTTTATTATTCTTATTTTTTCTTTGTTTTCCACTCACAAACACTTTTAAAAATATTATAATAAAAATTATGATGGTTGTACGTATTTCTTCAAATATAAAGAATCACGATACAAATTCTAATAAATTTTCTTTTTATTTCACTCACAACCATTCCTATAATATAGGTCACACACTCACAACAAAATGGAAAATCTACTGTGAACGCTCTAATTATAATAGACTTTTTTGTCACACCCTCAATTTCCACAAACGGGGTAATACCGTTAGGCGCGTGACATACTAGGATCCTAGTCATTAGTTACACCAAACGACACAAAAATTACAAAACAAAATTTCTAAATTAAATAAAGTTTCTTAAAATCAGAATTAAAACGAAACATGAAAATAAACGCGGAAGCGTATAAACCATAATTTAAACGGCGCAAACACGCGCAAACCAAATAAATATAATTTATAGAAAATGTAGATTGTTCATTTGACTCTGCGATGATGAATGCAATACGAGATGTTCTTATTCGTGCGCAGCTTAAGAACTTGAAAGAAACATGCTAAAGTGTCAACACAAGGTTGGTGAATTCACAGGTTTATTAGAAAACAGTAAGTAATAGTAATGAAATCCAGATTTAGTAATCAAAGCATATATGTAGGTAGCTAGCCTACAACAAGTCACTATATGCATGAATTTCACGACCGAGCTGACAGTAATAATATAATGAATATCCCGGCTGTGGATACCAGACCACAACACTGTAAAACAGGCTAGCCATTCACCCGTTTGACCTCCAGTCAAGCTAACGCGACTAGCCCAGGTGGGGTTTGTCAAACCCAGTAGATCTACTAACAATCACTTCGCTAATTCCATATTAACGGTCCGAAGAGGCGTAGTGGTATCACAACATGTTTCTCTCCCCCAAAAGAGAGTATAATACGAAAGTGGGGTTGAAAACTCACATCGAATGCACCACAAATAAGCAATTGAAATCACAAATGATTTGTTTTCCGATTAACATGAACGTACATTGAATATGAAATCAATAACTAACACTAATAATGTGGTCGTACGGTTTTGCGTTCCATGACTCGGTTACGGGGTCGGTCATTGATATTTCCCCATCCCCAAACAAGCATGAGAATATACCAATTCATCTTAAATGTATAAAGCCCACTTATTATTGTTTATACCAGGTCACGTATAAAGACACTTTTTATACACTATAATTATATGAACTTTTATATATGATTAAACCCACACGTTTAATGATGCATAACCCCAATTATACACTACATAAAAAAATATAATACACCAATTATAACCGCACGTGTAGTTAACATGCACCAACACCGTATTATATATACATGTAATATGACACACCAATTATACACTTCATATTCAAAATTAAAGAATTACATTCCCATAATGGACCCAAAAAATCCTACTACCATACCCATGCTAATACTTCCTCATACCATGCACACATATAGCTTGACCCAAACACTCATAAATAAAACATACATACATACATTCTATAGCATGTCTATATAAATAAATGTTAAAGAAAAACATCTATGAGCACAAAAATCACGCACTAACGAATCTATATACAAAGTAAATTCACACCCATGCATTATTACACACATGCACCCACCCCTTCACCTTCTACACACCCACACACACACACATATAAATATATACACGCAGAATGCACACACATATATATACGCAGAATACACAGACACACACACTAATACATTCACATCACAGAAAGCAAACAAGAGCACACACCCACACTTTTTTTTACATATACATACGCAGCCTACATGCATATATAGGCACTAACGCCGAACACACGCGTTTATATATATATACACCAAATACATACATATATATACATACGAAACCATATACATACATAACACATATATACAACCATAACACACAAAACACAACGACCTGAAACCGGGCACCGCAATTAACGTGAGTCATACCTAACGGGTTGTTTTGGTTGTCGATCGAAACTGTCGGGAACGATGTCAATTTCCAAGAGCTCGCGGTTGCAAGCGATGGAGAGGTCGAAGGCGTCCGACCGCGGGGGAAGGGTTGTCGCCCGTCGGAATGTTTGCCGTGGAGGAGGCTGCTTTCAAGAGGTGCACGGCTGCTAGGATTGAGAAAGGTATGAAGCCGAGAGGGAGAGGTGAATGCAGTTGGTTACGAGGGTGAGGGATATTTGAATGCACCATCTTTGCAACTTGGCATCATTAGTCCCTTCACTAGATCTAATTAACATTTTATGTTAATTACTTTTAGTTAGTAACTATATGTAAATAATGTTTAGATGGTTTTTTTAATTCTTTTATTTAATTATAAAAACTGTCACACCCCAAGCTTGACGGCGGAAACGTCGAGATGTGAGGGTTAAGATTGTTCACAACCACATAACGCTATATTTAAATGTAAATATTAAAAATATAAGTTTCAAAAGAAAATACAAACATAAGTTTCAAACATGAAATAAGTTCAAATATAAATCAAAACATAACATAACATTTTATTTATTTAACTAGGTCCAAGTCCTAGTTTTATTGAAAGCTTAAAAAGACCACTTTAAACTGAGGGTTACCTGAAACATGATAAAAATAAAAGGTCAACTAAAAATAGTTGGTGAGTTTCCAAGGTTTTCATACATAATATGATAAAGTTACAAGTAACAATTTATGTCATAGGTCATAAGTTAGTAAGGTTATAGAACACATATCGTTACAACCAAACCTCGACTTGATTACAAGTATATAAGATTGGCTAAGTGTATTTGGTTCCCATGATGAACAAGCATACGTCATCAGGAGCCGGCAATGCCTCGGCTTTAGCACCAAATAGGCTTGTTAGGCCCAAAGATCTAAGACGACGCCAGGCTAGCAATAGTTGATGATTGCAAACAAAAAATATGTATCTCATATAAACACTTACAACACACAAATAACCATGACAAAAATATGAATTGCAAGTGCTTTA
>BJCM01063493.1:0-10943 GCA_018326385.1 Flaveria bidentis
ATGAGTGAGTTGCACACTCATGGCGTGACCACATCCATGGAAGATAAAGTCTCTAGTTTTGCTGATGGTCTGCAAGACAAATGGGATCCATTTGTGTCTAATCTGAGACAAAACGACACTCTTGCTACTTTAGACATAAATGATTTCATTTTGAAGTTAAGGGAGGAAGAACTACGTATGAAATACAAGTCAAAGAAAGGATCCTATGTTCAGAATTCTACATTATACAATTCAGTTCCAACTCCAGCTACTTCAGGTGCACCGCTATAAACGGCATTTGTGTTTAGCTCTTCTGATCCTTCCTAAGGCAGTACATCAGGAACTGTAACGTCAGGGTTATCTAGAACCCAATACATAGTTCCTGAGGCAAATACTACCAATTTGAAGACCGAGAATCTTGGAAATGTCACTATGGAAGTTGCAAAAGAGCACATGGACCTCCTAACTGTTGTTGTTCAATCTTATGACGGATTAGTTGCTGGTAAGATTGGAAACTGTCATCTTGTTGACGAGGACTACGAGCAAGTTGATGAAACTGAGCTAGAACGCATGGATATTATGTGGTCCTTGGCTAGTGTTGTTAGAAGAGCCAAGAACTTTGTTAAAAAGACCGGGAAAAATTTGGTTGCAATGAAAGATACGACATTTGGATTTGACAAAACCTAAGTCACGTGTTTCAATTTTGGTGAAAAGGGGCACTTCAAACCTGAGTGTGTAAAGCCAAAAAAGACTGGAAATGGAAATCCTTTTCCTACATTTAACCGACA
Source organism: Flaveria bidentis (assembly GCA_018326385.1). Classification (NCBI taxonomy): domain Eukaryota; kingdom Viridiplantae; phylum Streptophyta; class Magnoliopsida; order Asterales; family Asteraceae; genus Flaveria; species Flaveria bidentis. The sequence continues at coordinate 768 of BJCM01063493.1, forward strand.
AGACAAGGATAAGATTAGAGCTTCATCTTAAAGTAAAGAGTCTAAGACTTTGGTTTCTCAAGGTGATAAAGGACAAGACTAGTCTTTCTGATTCGTTTCTGAGGGTGAATCAAACATTGCTTTAGTTTATATATTGGATGATGGATCTGCAAGTGAAGGAGACATCATAGGTGAGCATACACTTACAGATATCAAAGAGGCTATGGATGTCGTTGATCATTTGGTTGAAGAAGAGCTAAGTGCTAAAAACTCAGAATCTCCAGTCACCGAACAGTCTGACACTGCTTTGATGGCTGATTCGTCTGGTTCTACATAGGTATGTTCTAAAGACGAATTATTTAAAAATGTGCATGTACTGAATGTGATAAATTTAGGGAAAGCATTGATTTGAAATTTTCTAGGTTATTAAAACATAATGATAATCTAGTAAATGATTTACAACTCTGCACTAAGGCAAATCGTGTTTTAAAACAAAATGAGTGCAGCTTCAAAGAAAAGATAGAACTGTTGGGGAAACAACTAAGGGAAACCGAATTTGTTGCCTTAAATCAATCAAATTACATCAAGTTCTATTTAAATTCTTTGGAGGAAACTAAAAAGGAAAAAGCAGTTTTGCAAGTTGAAGTTGAGTCTTTAAAACAAAAACTACATAGTCTGGCAAGTTCTTCTCACATAGTTCAAAACCTAGTGAAAGAACGGAATGTCGGGGAAGGTCTAGGTTATAAGGTAGTACTGCCACCACATGCAATCCTTTTGAACACTAAATATAGACCAATTAATAATAACCCAGAAAAAGATCATGTGGTGTCTACTCCTCTGGTTAGTGATCCATATTCTATGGGTAAACCTGTGAAATTTGTCACTAAACAGAAGGATTCTACTTTGGGATCAACAGATAAGATACCTATTGAGGATTTGAGTGATGAAATTAAAAAGGTTAAATTAGGTTCAGGTTCACAAATGTCTATTTCAGAATCTAAAAGGTCTAATCCAATGAACCTTAAACGTGATAATCATCAAAATCCAAATAGAATAAAATAAAAGATGTTCAAAATGTCAAAACAATTAAGTTTGTTAAAGAAGGTGAAACATCTAAAAAGGAAGAGAAACAACCCAACCAGACATATCTCAAACCCCGACCAAACTCAACCCCACATCAAAACTTTCCTCAAACTGTCGAATGAAGATCCTCCTACAGTTGTGGAAAACGAGGACATATCTCTCCAAATTGTCCTTATTATCAGACACCTAAAAGGAAAATTGAACTTCTTAATGAAAAAACAAGATTCTCTAAGGTTACAACTAAGATTATTAGTGAACCTAAAGTTCAAACCATAAGCCAGTCGTCTGTTTACCACAAATAGGCCTTACACAAAACTAGTTTACGGAAGGAAAAACCAAGTAATGTGTCTGATAGTGAGAACAAAAAGAAGAAAGATGTGCTCTCATCCTCTAAAGGACAGTGGGTTGAGTTCATGATTTGTGATACCTCTGGTACACCCAAGCCAGTTAAGACTTGGGTCCCAAACCTGAACTAATCAATTCCTTTGTAGTGCAGGGTGTCCGCTACAGTGCTATCACTAATACCTGGATTATTGATAGTGGAGCTTCCAGGCACATGACCGGGAATTCGACTCTCCTTTTCAACGTTAAGCAAATTAAAGGGGGACACATATCATTCGCTGGGAATAAAGGAGGTTACATTTCCGCTCAAGGTGAAGTGGGAAACGAGAAAGTGAAGTTTGACAAGGTCAACTATGTTCAGCAACTGCAAAACAACTTGCTTTTTGTCTCCCAAATCTATGATAAGGGATTCAAGGTTGTGTTTGACAGCAAGAACTGCTACAGGTTGAAGAAGGAGTATGTTATCGAGGAGGATAAAATTCTAATGTCAGTTTCAAGGTATAACGATCTGTATGTCTTGGATCTATCAAAAGCGTCCACAACTGAGTCTACTACCCATGCTTCTTGTCAAAGGCAACAGAGAGGGATTCAGTCTCCTGACATAGGAGAATGGGACACATTAATCCCAGGAAGATGAATCATCTAGTTCAGAATGATTTGGTGAATGGAGTTGCAGTCAAGAATTTCCAGCTCCCAGATTTCTACGTAGCATGTAAGAAAGGGAAACAGACCAAGAAGTCTCACAAAGCAAAAAAAAAAGTTAATTCTATCGATATTCCTCTCGAGCTTCTACACATGGATCTGTTTGGCCCAGTCAACACTAAGAGCATTGCTGGAGATTGGTACTACTTTGTAGTAACTGATGATTACTCAAGATTCTCTTGGGTGATGTTTCTGGAAGCCAAGTCAGAGACATTTGAATCATTCAAGCATCTAGTCACTACATTGGAATCACTCTACAAGCTGAAAGGAACAAAGATTCGATCTGACAACGGAACAGAGTTCAAGAATCAGTGGAAGGAGGCATTCTTTCGAGAGAAAGGAATTGTTCATCAATTTACTTCTCCCTACACTCCATGGATGAATGGGGTTGCTGAAGGAAAGAATCGGAGCTTGATAGAGACAGCAAGGACAATGTTATCCGACTATAAACTGTCTATTCAATTCTGGAACGTGGGAATGGCTAATGCATGCTACACTCTCAATTGAGTCTTAGTGGTCAAATGTCATGGAAAAACATGGTATGAATTGCTCCAGCGACGTATACCCAACTTGGAGTATCTAGAACCATTTGGAGCACCGTGCATGTTGTTAAAGAAAATTCAAACTGTGAAGTTTTATGAGAAAGCAGAAGAAGGTATCTTTCTTGGATATAGTATACCAGACAAGAGTGTTTATAACAATTCAACGGGTCATGTAGAAGTGTGGTGCAATGTTGATGTCCAAAGATACACCACCCCCTGTTGGAAAAGGACCTTCCTTCTTCTTTGACTATGATGGATTTTTTAAGTCCTTCAATGTAACTCCTTCTCATGATGATGATGAGTTATCTGCTTGAATGATGTACGATGTTCTGAATACTCCAACACTAGACTCGACATCATCGGTTCCATTAGACGATACTTCTAGCCCTTCAGGGGGAGAGCTTGAGTTAAGTGAGTCTTCCTCTGATGATGAAGCAGTAGAGACTGCAAATGTGGACCAGGAGGAATAGGTTCCCACTACCGAAAGTACAAAAGCATCTAATCTTGATGCCACTTAAACTTCTGAACCCCATACTCCAAAAGCCATAGAGACTGAACCTGGGATTGAAAATCTGGATAATGAAGTAGTTGTTCCCACCACTCCCGGAACACGAGTTAATGTGCATCATCCCCTGGACAACATCATCGGCGATATTCTATCGGGAGTTCAGACACAAAATCAACTATACTCAACTGATTATGCCGCAGTCATGGAAAAAGGATATCTACACGATGGTACTTATCGATGTTTTGTGTCTCAATGAATCATGGGTTAGTGCTATGCAAGAAGAAATCCTTCAGTTCAAGAAGTTAGGAGTATGGACTCTTGTGGACAGACCAAAAGGTGCATAGGTGATTGGCACTAAATAGGTTCTTAAGTGTAAGAAAGATGACCAATGGGTTATAATCAGAAACAAGGCTCGGCTTGTCATTCAAGGGTTTAGACAAGTCGAAGGAATTGACTACAATGAAGTGTTTGCACCTGTGGCAAAGATAGAAGCAATTTGTATCTTCTTAGCCTAAGCATCCTACATGAATATAAATTGGATGTGAAAAGTGCATTCCTTCATACTGAAATCCGTGAAACGGTGTACGTCAGTCAACCCGAAGGATTTAAGGATCCTTATCATCGGGATAGAGTTTATAAACTAGACAACGCACTTTACAGGCTTCACCAAGCCCCTCGAGCCTGCTATGAGAAACTCTCTACTCATCTGGTGAAACATGGTTTTCGCAAAGGGGTTATTGGTTGCATGTTGTTCATCAAAGAGAAAGATAGTGATTTACTACTGGTACAGATATATATGGATAACATAATCTTTGGTTCCAAAAATAAAGAATTGTGTAAAGAATTCGAATCCGTGATGAAAGCTGAATTTGAGATGAGTCATGGGAGAGATGAAGTTCTTTCTTGGGTTACAGGTGGATCAGACACCAAATGGAATCTTCCTGCATCAGTCCAAATATGTAGGAGATATCTTTAGTCAATTCGCCATGGAGAATGCAACGGTTGTTGGGACTCCACTAGCCACGAACCACGATGTGGCACCCGACGAAAATGATGATCTGGTAGATACCACTATGTACCAAGGAATGATCGGATCTCTGATGTACCTCACAGCCTATCGTCCTGATATTATGTATGCCACATGTCTTTGTTCCAGATATCATGCTAAACCAAAAGTGAATCATCTCATTGGGGTAAAAAGGATCTTTCGTTATCTGAAGGGTAGTCTAACACTCAAGTTGTGGTATCCTCATGATGATGACTTTGAGCTTACAACGTATAGTGACTCAGACTATGGTGGTTGCAAGATGAATTACAAGTCAACATCAGTGGGATGTCAATTCTTTAGAAGACGCTTAGTCACCTGGCAGTGTAAGAAGTAGACATTTGTTGCTCTGTCAACATGTGAAGCTGAATATGTTGCTACTGCAAGTTGTTGTTCACAAATCACTTGGATTCAACAGCAAATGTAAGACAATGGTTTGAAGTTTGCTAACACCCCTATCTTTGTTGATAATTCTGCTGCAATAGTTGTCACTAAAAATCCGGGCCAACACCCAAAAACTAAACACATCAGTATTAAATATCACTTATACGTGACTGTTTTGAAAAGCAATTAATCGATGTTGTTAAAATTAATATGGATTTTCAATGCGCCGACCTCTACACAAAAGCATTTGACAAACCTTGGTTTTTATATCTTTTGGAGGTCAATGGCATGAAAAAGAAAAGTGGTGTGATTCTAGAAGAGTCGAGTTCTTAGTCCGACATATTTTTCTAATTTTTTAAGTTTCTTTTCCTTTCTTTCAAAATCCAAAAACACAAAAACATTTTCGGTTTTAGAATTTTAGGGGGAAAATAGTTTAGTTTCAGTATTTAATTACTTAAAAAACAAGGGCGGGCAGATAAGCTAAAAGCAAAGAAATCAAATCTGTTAGATTGATTCAACAATTATGGAAAATAATAGTACACATGGATCAAATTGTTTGGGACCTCAAAAGAATTTAAATGATCAAAATGCTATATTCAAATTACAAGTCTGAGAAGTCTAAGCAAAATAAAGGGAAAATGATAGTAAACTAGTTTGCTACTAAGGTAACATAGAGAAATTAGTCCTAGAGGTTGCTAGTTCATTATATGATGTGTCGGTAGATTCAACACAATAGACGAGTAGACTACATTGGTGAATCAAATTAAAACTAATTTGTTCAACTTGTTGTGAGTTTTCATCTTATCCCTGGTTAACACAATCAGCGCATTACCAATAAGGGGTGACAAGCAAATAAACGCCACAAATGTGTGCGGATGACCATAAAAATGAGCAAAGCACATGGAAAACTGTTAAGCGCAATCAAGCTAATGACTAATGCTGTTGGCGCGTTATGTGCAAAAAAAATTGCTCAAACAAGAAGGTAGGTTGTGTGCCTCTCTGTTGTGTGATGGCACTGAGCTGAGGATAAGCATAACCTAATATTCTAGAATTAATTGTTGTTTGCGCCTCTCTACTATGCGATGGCACTGACCTGAGGCTTGGCATCTCTTTGAAAACTCTTAAAATAGTTTCTTCTTGTCAAATGACCGTAGAACACTCAAAAATCTCCTGAGGAATGTTGATTACCATATAAGTGTGGGAACCACAAATGCTTGTTGAAATAATAAAACCTAACTCATCACCAATGTGAGTCAAAAATCTGTGTATGGATTTAAGTGGACAAATATAATGACAATCATCATGGTTGCAACTCTCGACAGTCAAAATCATTGTGTGGATCTTATAGCTCTAGTATGATTTCCTGAAAGTCCCATCGACTCTCGGACAAATAAGAAGCTAGTATCCAAGTACTTATAAAAGGGTCCCAAATGATTATAATATACCTGTATGATTCCATATGAATCTTTCCAGATATGATAAAATTAAATTGAAGTTGTTATGTTCAGGAGGAAAAATTGGTTAGATGATTTCTAAAAGGTTTCAATCCACCTCAAACCAAAAACACAAAAATATGTCTTGTTTTGCTTTAATTCAAGTTGTTTTCCGTTTTCGTTATCTTCTTTGCATCGATGTTAGACTATATAACTAGATGAACTCTGTGGATCACAAATTAAAAAGGTCACGTCTGAGGTGACAAATCGGCTCTAAATTAAAAGCATCACGTCTGAGGTGACCAATCGGCTCTCAACTAAAAGTATCACATCTGAAGTGATCAAATAATTTTCTGTTAAAAAGGGTCATGTCTGAGATGATCATTTGTCATAATGTTATATATCAAAAGTTAAATTTTGAGTGTATGGAAATGTATGAGGTCAAACTCATAAGTATGAGCCAATCGCCCAATTGAATCATAAGTATGAGCCAATCGCACGCTTGAACCATAAGTATGAGCCAATTACACGATTGGACCATGAGTATGGGTCAACTATGCGATTGGATCACAAGAATGAACCAATCGTACGACTGGATGAAGGAGTCTGAGTCAGTCGCACGACTGAACCCCGGTTGCACGAATGAATCATGCATATGGGTCCAATCGCACGACTGAAACTTGAAACAGTATAAAAAGGGGGGTCAGTCGGTCGTATTCCCTACCACCCTTCAAAAACTCTCAAAAACCACCTAATACACATACACTATGCCAAAATTTTAGATTATTGTGATTCTTCTCCGATTGTGATACTAACCAATTTCTTTTCATCTTCAGGTACTTTGAAACTAAAATCTAATCAAAAGAATGGATTAATCGAACCCACAATGACCAAAATTGATTAAAATCAAGAATCGGGACAGTTTCTAAAATAGACCACTTAAATGGACATAAACGTTAATTTAAATGACACTAAGTGCTATTTCGAGTCCCTGCGAACCTAATGAATCTAAACACGAAGTGTAATGTAACGTTTTGACAAAGATTCAAATTTATAGTATTGAACAGAGCAAGATGCTAATAGACACGCCATATGAACCTCAGTCGCACGATTGAGCTAGGCGCATGATTCATTCGCACGAGTGAATCAATCGGTGACTCAGTCGCACGACTGACTCAACCGCATGGCATAGCATACGACTAAGTTCAGTCGTAGGCTCAATCGTATGACTGAACTCAGTCTTATGGTTCAATCACACAATTGAACCAGTTGATCAAAATTAGCTAAAATTCAATAGTTATCTCTTATGAACAAAGCTAATGTATATGTTTCTTGTGTTGCAACAATATGGCTGAGAGATGGACTATGAGCACCAAGCACCACATCTGTGCTCATCTAGATGCTGCATCTCGGAACGCTTCTAAGTTCACCTGGATTATTGCCTTCCTGCATAGATCGAGGATCTACAAGGCCATTTCTACTCCATGCACATCAAACCGATCGATTTAGCAGGCCTTCTAGGAAGATGCCAAAGTTGACAGGTCCATTGAGCCCCACTGTATCCGGAGATCTATATTCGGACAAGAGATTGAGATCAGTGAAGACGACCAGAGGAGAGTCTTGGATTTGAGGGAAAACAAAGCCCATCCAACCAAGCTGCATCCCCTAACTGTTTGTGGTTGCATTCTGAGGATCAAGTACGATGGTGACATCAATGTCGGCGTACTGAACAAGAGCAATATGTGCCCCCAATTCAAGTATCTAGCACATGTGATCCTCAAATGCATAGCCTCCAGACGTGGAGGATTCGATTAGATGTCCGACCAAATCCGGAATGCATATGTTGCACTAGTACTAAACCACCCGTTCAATTTCTCACGCATGCTCTTCTCGTACCTGATAGAGAACATCGAGGCCAAGGCAAGGAAGGCTTATGCATGTATCCAAGGTTCTTGCAGATGATCATAGAAGAGAAACTTCCTCTGCTACCTAAGGAGAAGGACGATGCGGTTATTATAGAAGTGATGGATGACACCACTCTGGGGAGGATGAAGGTGTACCGGGGGAAGCAGGTGAAGCCCCCGGTAGGAGACTGTTTGGTCATCTGGCCAACAAGGATTATGTGGCGCCCTCTCGTAAGAAGTGGCGTCACGATGACAATTACTCAAATGTTGAGCCCATAGTGGTTTCTGCTTACGAAGATGATGACGGTCATGACAACCATTATGATGGTGAAGGTGGTGGAGATGCTAGCCCCAGTCAATCACAAGCCACTGACACGTCTACCATATCTCCACCATCTCCACACAGTACTTCAGGTGCCTTTGGTGGATCTAAGCAGGCTACTTTCCACTAGGATTTCTTGTTTAATGAAGAGGATGAGACTGATGATGAGCCTCTCACTAGGAGAGTTGGGAGCCTGGTTGTGGCTACCGAGAAGGGAAAAGAGGCGGTTGGTGGACGCCAAGCTAGTACTAAGGGTGGTGATACTAATGTCACATATCCAACATACACACCCGACTAGCTGATCAGCTCAGGGGGATCCCCTATAGCCAAGGGTTCCAGGAGGAAGAGGATGGCCCATCCTTATGGCAAGAAGGGTAAGAGGCAAAAGATTACCTTGATCAATTCTTCCACCACAGCCATTGCCACCACCACAGCCACTACCACCACCACTGATCCCCACTCCACCACTACTGTTCACCACACTACCACCTCTACTGCCGCTGACACTCCCACCACCACTCATACATTCTCACCTACCTCACCCAGAATACCCAGATGAGTTTCACCACAATCCACTTCAATTCCTACTCCCATCTACACCACATTCACCACTACATCCACTAGTCCCCTAGTTGGCACATCCACCCAATTCCCACCTACACAGGGCTCTACTCTTCCCACTGTTGGGTTAGTGGAACAATTGGCGAGCCAAATAAAACCGGTGCTCAAGCTGCTAGCAACAGATGACATGAGAGCCAACCAGATGAATCAGCTGATGGCATTCAATACCGCCCAAGGTAAGCAGATTGCTCAGCTTACAGAGAAGAACATTGCTCATGAGAGAGCATTAGTTTGAGCTCACCATGCACTAAAGGCTCAAAATGAGCTTGTGATGGCATCTGTGAAGCGGATAGATGGGTTAGAGAAAAAGAACGAAAAGCTTATGCTGAGGTTGAAGGGAACAATAGGTGAGCCCCTGAAGATTAAGGATGATGGAGAGGATGGTGGAGATGATAATGATGAGTTGACAGATGATGAATCAGAAGAAGATGATGATGACGAGGAAGTTGGAGGAAGTGGAAAGGGAAAAAGAGATGATTATAAGGAGGATGATGATCAAGAAGGTGATGCATCTGCATCAGCCTCAAATCAAGCAGCATAGGAGAGGCGCTCCAAATGAGCCGCGTCCTCCATAGCTCCAGCTAAAGAGACACATGATAAGGGCAAAAGCGAAGCTCCACAGGCTGAGGATTATGATGTTGTTCCCCTTCAGCAAGTCAAGACTCAACTAACTATTATTCTTGATTTGCAAGGGATTGTGAGAAGGTCTGTGAGCTACACTCCAGAGCAAGGAGAAATCATTCATGATCTGACCGATGAGCAGCTCGCTTATATGTTTAGACTAAATCCAGATGAGCTTGTCAAAGATGCTTCGGAAGTAGATGTTTTGAGTAATGAGAAGCTACAAGGTATAGATGAGATTGAGATTGAGGATTTCACGTCTAACTACTATCCACAGTACACTGACCCTGAGGGAAACGTTATCCCCGAATTGGGTGAAACTTTTGGCAGTAATACTTTTGTCAAGCTGGATGAGATAGAGAAGGAGAAAGAAAATGATGAAAGTAAAGCCCAAGCTACAGATTCTGATGTTGATATAAAAAAGGCTGAATGGGCAGCTTTTTATCAGAGATGAAGGCCCAACGTGCACCTCCCAAGCTGAATGCCTACACCAAACTTTATCGAGTGAATAAACATCAGAAAGTGCCCGGCAAGATCATCAATTGGGCCTATTTTGAAATCTTGATGTATATGCCGTTAAAAGGGAGAAGGGGATTGAGTACTTTAGATATCCACTTGATTTGAAGACTCTTCCTGGTTTTGAGCTAAACAGATTGGCATGTTTAGATCTTTTGTATGCCAACCCGAGGA
>BJCM01063496.1:0-10873 GCA_018326385.1 Flaveria bidentis
TTGAAGAACTAAGGCATCTAACTCAAGCCATGCTTGATATTTGTCATCGGTTTCGGGTGGTGGAGGTGTGTTGTCGATGTGAGACATAACTTGGTAGGCTCTGGCATTGTTTTTGAACAGTCGAACCCATGTTGCATATGTGACTTTCTTGCCATCTAAGGTTCGAACTTTGCTATTGATGTTGGTAACGGAATATGCGGGGTGAAGGGTTTGTTTTTCTGGCTTTTGTGGTGATGACGTTTCACCGTCAACTGTCACGGTGGGAGGTGGCGGCCGGAAAAAAAATTAGGGTTTTGGTGTGGCTCTGATAACCATGATAGAATGTAAATGATTCCTTGATCTTACACGAGAGATACAAAGGATATATATGCTAACAAACTAACACCCAAGAGTTTCCCTACAAACTAGGAATAACAAAGGTAATAAAATAAACTAAAATAATAGTTTTGATAATTCCGTTAATACTCTATTCGATCCGAATCTATCCAAGTTCCGTTCGGATCGAATTCGGATAAATCCGATTAATTCGAATAAACCAAATAATAAAAATTCCTATTTTATGTTTCTTATTTTTTCCTATTCTTTTATTCTTTTCAATTTACAAGTTTAAAATCATAAATTTGTCTTAAACACAAATTTAAAATTGTAATATAATCGGTTATTATATATAACCCGAAGGTTATAATCTTTAAATTTAGAGTAAAAATCAATTATTGTATAGCTGTTTAAGATTAGAGGACCGGAATGCGTCAAAATTTTATGTATTAAGTTGAAAATATAATAGATAGTTGATTAATGAGTATTAAACTGAAAACATAGTTGAATTATTATTCGAATTAATAAGATATCTAAATAATCCGAATTAAAAAATTATGATATCCGAAATCCAAATAAGAAATTTGGATTCAAATGAGATCCGATCCAAATATCCGAATAAGAATTCGAATCGGTTTATTCGGATTCCAATACAGATTCAATTATGGTATTTTTAACAGCCCTAGTCGCATACGTATCTGATCCATAGCCATCTTTAACACGTCTAGTTGTAATTAACTGAATGTAAAATCCCACTCCAGAAATTCAGTGAATGTACTTATGTACATGGGTCGCGTATTGAATCATTGATATGCTACAATTCACACACTAGAAACCATTTACATGAACCAAAACACACGCGTATGTGTGTTCATGGATGGAGTAAAATTAAATGTTGAACTAGAGCACAAAGCGTAACTATCAATACCGCACGTAGTTAAGGTGACGTACCCCAAGTCTTAATTAAAATAGAAGGAGGTTTTGGGTTCAAGTCCCATGTGTTACAAAAAAAGGTTTTCTCACCTAAGTGATGTTTCATCTTGAGTGTGGTATCAAGTTTGGGATTGATGCAGATGGACTTATATACGAGCTTCTCTTCGGGGATGTCTCAGCCTAATGCCCCAAGTTTACGTACTCAAGTAATGTAGATGATTGGGTGAGCCAGTGACGAACCCGTTAATGATCCAATTGGCCGCTCAAAATTAAAGTTCAATAAAACATAGGAAATCCGTCAGTTATCATTAACATTTTTGTCTATAACTTTCTAATCTCAAATAACATTTATGTACCTCATATTTCTTTTTGAAAAGTTTAAATTAAATAAAAAAATCTTTTTCTTTTCGATTCGAGTATATTATGGTTATATAAAAAACGAAGTTATCTAAGAAGTTTGGTTCACAGTGTGGTTACAAAAACACATCAAAAGCTTTAATTATAGTACATCAAAAGTAGTAACAACGATGCGCTTAGTTCTGAAAATCTAATATATGAATGAACCATGCGATTAGAGATATCAAAGCCGTAGAGAAATCGCAATAAGATGATCGACGATTTTGAAAATTTAAGAGTCGTAAATTCGCTTTCAGATTGAAACTACTTGGGTTCACATCAAATGTTCACTTGAATAAAACTCAAGTTTAAAAATCTAATATTCGCTTTTAGATTGAACCCTCGTTACTTAGGAGGTAATCAATATCAGAGATTATAATAAACTCAAACAAGCATGCATTTCGTATCTCCTAACTTTTTTGATGAATATTATGATCACATTGATCGTTAGTCATTCTAATTACACTAAAATATCTAACGGAAAAACACTTTTGTAGTTTTTTTTGACCGGTGAACAATCAAACACACACATATTGCACTTACACATACTCTATTTTTATCATCATAACACCAACATTTTACAAGATTACACACACATTAGTTTGGTTGGAGAGGATACCCACTTAGACAACCACTCGTAGTTATCAAACGTAACGACCGTCGTCCTACAAATTCCCAAACGTACACGTGACACATACAGCTCCTTCATGTTAGAAAAATGGGTGAAATGAGTCTTGCACCAAATGTAAAAAAAATATTTTTCATAAACCTTAGACAAAAATAAATATACTTAATTAAGATTAATTAACTTATCTTTTTGTGTTTGTGTTCTACTATTCTAGAGCTTCACAACGAATTAAACTTCATACATAATAAAGCTACGATGAATTTGAAAATGATACTCGAAATTCTATATTTGAAACTGTTAAAGCTATACGTTTACTACCGAACCCCGTGGTGTAGTTTCTAGTGGAGTACATTTACTACCGACGTATATCTACTGAGGTTCAAAGCTAGGCGGTAATATATACATTAAATTTTCAATAGTTTCAGTTTGACTCAATAGTTTTAAGAAACACTATCATATGGTATATATCAAATCAAAAGGCATATTATACACGTTTAATGCACTTTAATGTTGGTCGAGTTCCATTAAATGTTTTGGGTTCTGATTTTTAGTATAAACACAAGTCTTAACCCTTGGTTGAAGGAGACCAAAATTCACTATAATTCTATCAAACAACGCTTGTAATTTCCAATAGTTCTTGATCATCATTCTCTTCATCCTCAAAGTATAGTTTTGGGTGCTAGTGCTTTCCCCAATAACACAATTTGTTTTGCCTATTGTACCTAGAAAACATATGTTTTCTTTTAAACTCGAAATTTGTTTTAAGAAACTCGTGTTGAACTCGAATCCCAGTCACAAAAAATAAACTCACATTAATTGTAAACTATATAATAAAATTGTCCCTATCAGATTTGAACATGGTTAATTTACTTTAATGACTCTTTCTCTCTTACTATTAAGCTACCCAAGTGAATAAACAAATTAAACAAAGAAAAATACCCTAAATGATAGCATAAAAAGTTAACATAAATGACCCTTTGATTAAGGTGTTTTTTAAATCTAATATTCTAACACTAAATTGTGTGATTTTCGGTTCACATGTCAAAATCATGTTGGTTCAATCTTTGAAAAGTTAGATGAGTAATTTTCACTCACATAGTGTTAAAATCCCATGTTTTTTTAATCTTTAAAAAGCAAAAATATGTCATTTTGGCTGTCTTTTTTTTCAAAATGACAATATATAATTTTCGTAAATTTTAACTTAAATACTCCATATATTGATTTTGTTTAGAAAATCACATGTTTTAATTTATGGTTTTAGTGATTTTTCAAAGGACTACAAGAAAGATTTGTTGATCAAATGATCATATTTATAGTATTTTATTATCGACGTGAAGATATCTTTGATTTCCCACTAAATAATTGGTTTTGTTTGGTTGGTTAACGTTAAGATTGTAATGGGGATTTGGTACAGTCTCAGTGACACCAACCTTCTCACGCTCAAATCTTTCGATTTGTCTTCACACCCTTCGATTTTGATTTTCTTTATTATTTTATATTAGTGCGTTTTTAACATTTTAAATTCCATTTCCCAATCATTCAAACAATAGATATATTAAATAATGTTCAGTTATTTTTTTATCTTAAAATAAATTTATCATGCACTTTTCAGAATTTGAGTTTTAACCTTTTGGTAATGGAGTAGATCATTTAATCAAGATATTATTTATTTAATACATTATCTGTTATGATCTATTATTTATTTAGCATATTATTTTTCATGATCGACATATGATGTTTATTCTAATCAAATTAGTACAAGTACGAGTCCCATAAATAAACAATAGACGGATCTTAGGAATAGATTGTAAGAGGGTGTTTATTGTTTAAAAAAAATACCTACAAGGAGTCAATCCCAATATTATATATTTTTTTAAGAAATAATAAGAATGCTATTAATTATTTGTGGACCACAAAGAGGAACATGTCATGATGTTGTATTGCTTTTTAGAACAATACTAATATTGTACTAATTTATCTGCTTAAATAACAATAATAACCATCCTTTATATCCATTTTGTTTATAAAATTTTCACTTATTTTTGTAATGAATATAACTCATATACAATTTCCAGTAATGCACTGATATATTCAAGAACAAAGTCACATCAAAAACACATATTTCAGTGGTAATGTCCTTGATTAGGAAACAAAAACTGGTTCTTGACTGTCAAACATAAACAAACAAATGTAGTTAAAACAAGTACAGAAATCTATCCTTTCCCCTATCCAAATATAATATTTTATAAGTAAAATTCTCCTGAACTAACACTAATTAAACAACAACATGATGATGATGATGATGATCATTTGAACATGATGATGATGATGATGATCATTTGAAGATGATGATGATGATGATATGGTGTTGTACTTAAACTACATCAGAGGGCTATTTATGAGACCATGCCAATTTGTTGAACCAAGCCCATTCCATCCTCCAATCATGGACCTACCTGACTCAACCTCATGAACCATGGTCCCTGGTTCAGCACCACCAGCACCCATCTGCCATGGGAATCCCCATAGTCCAACCTCAGATGATCTCATCATGTTGGATGCTTCTTGCTTCATTGGTGTTGCTGTCACTCCTGCTGTTAATCTTGCTGCACTACAACTGATCAATTCTTGATCTTGATGATCATGGAACATAAGGCTCAAGATTTGTTGTTGTTGTTGTTGTTGATCATGATCACTACTAACATTGTTCAAACCAATCATGTTTCCCACAGTACCCATGTCTCCATTTCCAAGATTACTACCATCATACAACATACTATGAGTGTTTCCAAGAAAGCCCAAGGGGTCCCCATTGGTGCCCAAATGGTGGTCATTATGGTCAAAGTGGTCATAACCCATGGACCCATTTGCTTGGCTCTGCAGCCTAGCAAAAGCAAGTGACAGATCAGTGCAGTTTGAGTCATATGGCAAGTGAGTTAGACCTGAAAGCAAATGACTGTTTGAATTAGGTGTGATCAAACTGAGTGGATGTTGTTGATGAATCATGTGGTGGTGGTCTTGGGGTCCTCTGATCTTTGAAAGTGCAGAGCATGATGGTGAGTTGGATGATGTGGCACATGATGATAATGATGATGTTGTTGATGATGATGATTGTTGTCTCTTGTTCTTCCTGCAGCCTCCACCCACAGGTACATTTCTTAAGGTTCCACCTTTGGTCCAGTATCTTCTGCAGGATTTGCAGAAGTATCTTGGTTGAGTGAGACTGTAGTTGTTGTAGTAGCAGAATTTGGTGTTGATGGAGTCACATCTTGGGCATTTTAGAGCTTCTTCTGGTGGCCTTGGTTTCTTGTCTTCTTGTGGCTTTGTGCAGACCAACATGCTCTCTAGTGTTTGTGAAGAAATTTCCTGTGATAATAAACTCAAATCAGCACAATAAACTAATAGATTTAGATGTAATAATAATATGGAAATTTAGATATAGCAGATCTAAAAGGCTTTAATGTTGAGAATTGAGATGCAAGTGTGTCAAATATTTCATTTTTTTACCATGACAATCTATTATCGTTATATTCATAGCATCATCAATACTCTGCTAGCCATTAAAGTCAGATAAAATATAGTTTGACACTAGACAAGTGATCTTAAAAGGGTTTAAAGGTAAAAAACAGTTGAAGCTGAATTTAAACTTACGACCTAGAGAAATCATTCGCTTACCACTACATTGTGTCCCAATTTGGTAATTAGCTATAAACGACACTACACAGGCGGTAGCTTTTAAGGGGTTTAAAGACATAAAACCAAATCCAGATGAAGTTGAATTCAAATCTAAGACCTACAAAACCAGACGCTTAGCACACCGCGTTGAAGTTTAATTTGGTAATTAGCTGAAAAAGAAGAGATTGATTTCAAAGAAACTTGCCCTAATTGATGTCCAATGGATCATATTTATCCATTGTTACGCCAAAGTTCAAACAAAACCCTAAATATGCATCCTACAACTCCATTTCAAATTCCAATTTTAAAAACACCAATGGATTACAACTAAACCATTGATATTAAAATCAAGCATAGAGCAAATCAAGTAATCAAACAATGAAATTGCATATCAACCTCTCCACATGAAACTGTTTAAAATCAAGCAAATTACTTTATCCAAAACCTAATTCCAATTCAAACCTAAAAACTCAAACATTCGATGAAAAATCAAAGAAAAACCACACAGGAAGAAGCAATTATCTACCTGCTGGTGATGATGATGGTGAACTCCTGCAACATCCATTTCAACTTCCATAATGAAGTGTTAATTACTGTGTGTGTTCTTCAGTTCTTGTGAGTGTTTGAGTGTGTGATTAAGATATCAAAGAGTGAAGATTGAAGGTGTTTTAGAAGATTAAAAAGATTAAGAGAGAGAAATATAGAGAGAGAGAAGAGGCGTGCTTCATGCAATGTAAATATGGGTTAGTTAATCACCTGCGTGGGTATATATACACACACAAACATATACGTACACCCTCATGAATATATATATATATATACATATATATATATATATATATATATATATATATATATATATAATATATAATAATATTCAATAAGCTGTGTGAGTGCATAGAATCGAGACAAATATAAGTTGTGACTGCGAGTGTAGTTTATATATCATGGTATTTATGTATGTTAAACTGGATTTTAGAAATACTAAATTTTATTATTTGTCAATAATAATTTATAATATTGATTTAGTTGAGACAATCACAAATTTTACTTTTATTATTAGTGACAATCTAAATTACATAGTTCTCATAGATTTATATTCGGTTTGTATTTATTTTCCACTTAATTTTGATTGTATATTATTTTATTTCGTTTTTAATCATTATTGTGAGTTAAATCAAGTGCAAATTCGACATTATAATTATGTTATTGAGATTGTTATCAGTAACAAAAGTGATAGTTGAAAGTGTTATCGGCTAAATTTATAGTATGCATTATTACCGGCCAATAAGTAATTATTATGGTTATTAAAATCCATTTGCCTTAAGGTAATTACATTGTTTGAATTGTTGATTTATTATAAAAACGTTTAAACTAGTTATGCATGATATAATATTGATAAGGATATACTTAATTAAATGCTGATCTATGTTATTTACGTATTATTAGTTATACACTTATTTAGTAAAATTTAATTAGATGTATTGTAATTATTTGGGTAATTATTAGTTTCATCACATTTTAAATAAATTAGCATAAATAGTTATTTTGATATGGACACATTAAAGACTAAATTCATCCCTGGTAGTTACACGGGAAATAACTTGAAAAATATAAAAACTTGTTAATGAAAAGACGTGAAACACTAATTTAAAAATCTCATTTGTGATACAGTTAAATATTAATACTTAAAGGACATGATGAATATATTAGTTTTGTTAAAAGTAATCTTTCATATAAAGAAGACAACTCTTAACAACATTTGTGTTCACTTTATTTGCTAGATCAGTGAATCACCATTCTTAGTTAGTTAGAAATAGTATATGGTAGGGCCTTATGACATAAGGACCGAAACTATATCGTGGTCCTTTTGATTTTTCTATAAACACGTAATTCCGTGTTTTATGACGAATGGTTATCTAGTATTTGTTTTTCTTTCGTTAATGGGTGACTAGATGGATAGACGTTGAGTCATCAATTTTTGACCAGTTATATAACACATACGTCTAGCTAGCTAGGTTGGCAAACACATCGCTAGAAAACCCTATAAATCTTGAATATTTGATAGTCCGAACAAAAGGTTTACGACCAATTATGCATAATCTTCTAGTAATTAAATATTGAAATGTAAATACAATTTTAGTTTGGATTTATTTGATATTTAACTGATAAATTTTATCATCCTTCCTCTTGCCTTCACAACAACACCGTATATATGTAATCATATATATTTAATAATAAAAATATGTAATGTAAAGTTAAATAATACTTTTGTTTAGAAAAATACATATTTAAAAAAATAACAAGATAATCGTGACATTTGATAATTAATTTACTCATTTGCCACAAATGAGCTTAGGAAGTTTGTTTTACATCATAAAATCAATAAATGGCTATTAACGAACAATAAATGCTTGCATCCAATTATGTTATCTTTTCCTAAGACAACTTTGGATATAAAATATTTTTTAATCTAGAATACAAAAAAATGAAAGAATTTACTCATATAATAAGATAATAATATGAGTAATATGTGAATGGATGGAAGGTGTGAGACATTGACTATACCTTTCTTTCATGTTACTTCAACAAAATATTCTTTCATACAACAAAGGAGTGTGGGGGGCCTATATGAATAAAACAATTCAAGACTAGACTAGAAGAGGCCTTCTTTCTTGTTTACCCTATGATGTGATCAAACAAAACCCCCGCTCAACTCTATTTTTGTATGTTTCAAAATAAATAATTTGGTTGTACTTATGAAAATATTTTTTATTTAACTATCTTTTTTTTAGTTTCGTTTTACTTCTAATATTATTATTTGAAAGTTTTACTAGTATGGGTTTGTTCAATTCTTTTAAAAGTTTAAAAACTCTATGACTCTATTAAGTGTTTAATTTAGTGTAAATTCACAAAATAGTAGTACCATTTTCCTCTTGCTTTGGTAGGTTGCCTTTATTTTTTCTTTTTTATTTTAGCACACTCGTTAATTATTCAAAATATGTGCTACTATGATGGATATCACAATATGTAAACATAGTGATTATAGTAATGCGTTTTTTTAACCTAGTGATCTCATGGAAATGAAAAAAAAAGACTCAGTGTGTACAAAATCACATGTCCTGAAGGTGAAGACCGAACGGCTCAATATATTCCTCTATTTTTTTTCTTCACTCACAATCACTCGATGTAGGTGGTAAATCTTCACCACTTTTCATGCATGCCTCCCTCATTCATATCTCACTTCCCTCCTCTTTCACGTTCCCAAACTCTACTCTATCTCTCCTAATAATACATTTAATATAAATGAAAAGAGTGATCATATTAACATATAACTAACTTTAACAAATTTGGCAAATCACTTATTAACATACTAACCTAATATCAAGCGAGTGGAAAAGTTATTGGCCATATAGAAAAGAACATGTGCTTGTATCTAAATCTAAAAACTACAAAAATGGTATTTGAAAAACTATGTCCAAGCTTAGAGACTGATGTAGTTCCATACTTGATATATGTGTTTGTAGTGTTTTATGTTAGGCATTTGTATATGGTGGTAATAAGATAAAAACATGTTATAAATCTTAACATTTTCAAGTTGAATTTTTTAAAACTGCAAACTCACAAACACTTTAAACATACTCTAAAATATATCGTTTTTATTATTATTATAAGACTTAAACCTTTAACTTTTTTAAAATACTCACAGTACCAGTAGGTAAAAGGTTTTATGATTTTTAAGTTGATGTTATATGATAATCATATTTGTATGGGCTTTCAAGAATACAAGTAAGGCAGTCCACAACGTTGAACAGCGTATTTCTCACAAACAATATAAGTCCGCATGACACATCAGGCTTTCACTAACTTCCATTTATTTTTCTCACAATCAACTTTTATCCTAACATCATCCTTTCCACAAACAATCATTAAAAATCCATAAAAAACAAAACAACACACATTTTTGTGCGCGGCCCCCACAAAATGCATATATGAAGCGTTTTTCGCAAAGGGCGGTGAAGGACGGATGGGTCTGCACAACGCAACCCTTCCGAAAGGCAGAATGAGCAGAGTTAAGAGCGAGCGTTGTAGACAGTCTAAAAAGTGTGTGTAAGAGAAAGCCTTGGCTCTAGATGGACAATGTATGAAACTATCTATAATTTGTTTGCTATTAAAGTAGTCCCTTATTGTATACAATCCTAATGATTAATCACGATGGTTGACGGGTTTATAGAAGAGACACGATATTGGTGTCTTCATTTGAATATTTTGCTTCTCGTTGAAGCAATCTTGTATTCTTGTATCAAGGTACACAATGATTGGTGATTAATTTAAATAATTTAATAGCTAATGCAATGTTTGTTATTATGTGTTGGTTATGGTTCTTCAATTGTCAATGTTTGTTATTATGTTGTTTAAGAATTACCCCGAGATTCATTGATTAGTAATAATGACTTGAAGTGGATTCAAAATATCAATTTTATGAGGTTTTTACTATCTATAATCATATGCATTACCCGAAAGTAGATTGATAAAAATGAGTGAATAGCTAGAAACACTAAGGTACACAAATGATTCATAATAGAGATTATGTTTAGCACTTCGTATTAGTTCCATATATGGGACCTTCATGATCATTGTGAAGTTCAGTTTTTTTTATGAATTTTAGGTTTGGTTATTTATCTTATTTATGATGTTTTATAAATTTTTCTGACTATCGTTAAAATAAAGATTAACTTTATAGAATAGTAATTAAGTTTTTAAAATGATTAAGTTAAATCACTAAAGTTTAAAAATTGTTCTAATTAAGTTATATGACTTTCATATTTTATCTAATTAAAGGTTTTAACAAGTTTTTTTTGTTTAAGTTAAAAATATTTTTTCTTTTTTTTATATTGATGTAGAATGATGACGTAGATTTTAAAT
>BJCM01063497.1:0-15998 GCA_018326385.1 Flaveria bidentis
CCACAGCATTATATCCCAACCCAGACCTGTTCTTAGATTCAATATGAGAATTTAATAATTTCTCATACTGCTGAGATAAAAGTTGAAACTTCTGAGTATAACTTCAGTTCATGCATGATCAGCCATGGATTTAGTTGAGGAAGTGGTCAGATGCTCAACTTGTGCCTTTAAACTGTAATTTTCTAAAACAATTTTATCCAAATCCTTTTGTAAAGAGTTAAATTTTTTTATATAATTTATGTTCTCTTACATGAGATTCATTCAAAATCATTGTTTCTTTAACTTTATCAACCAATTATTGAGCATGGACTATATATCTTTTAACTTCCTCAACACATATTGATGAACATAACCTATCTCTTACCTCACTAGCCATAGGTGGAACTTTGTTTTCCATATGAGCCATTAAAGCTTGATTTTCTTCCAATACTTCCTTCTCATACATACTCTAGTCACAAGTTCCATCTTGAAAGATGATCAGCCCAGTTTCTTTGGAGTTACTTGTTCCTTCTGATGTATTAGTGGCTGGTAGGGATGAGTTGGTAAGTTGTGGTTGCCTGAAAGGTCTTTGTGATGATGATTGTTGAGACTGATGTTGCTGATGTTGTGTTGACTCAGGATTTTATTATTGATTGCATTCTCTAGAAAAATGTCCATAAATATTGCATTGAAGCATCTCACCTTTGACTTATCAACACCAATCTTTGATGATTTACTTGCAGCAGTCAAATTCTTATTTCTCCTTAGATATTGCTTGGCTCTATAAGCAATCATTTCCATTTGCCATTGTAGGTCCATCTCCTCTACTACATCTGGATGTAGTTCTTCCAAGTCCTGCTGGCAAATGTTGGCAGAGGTTAATGAGCTTCCAAGGTAAGCTTGAAAACTTGAGCTGAAAGCTAAAAGCTGCTTTTTGTTCTTCAGAGTCTAGAATGACAGTGATGGACTCTGTTTGATTGTTATTTGATGAAGACTTTGCTGATGATGTATCTCTTTCATCATTAGTTCTTCCTTTCTCTTTTCTTGACATACTTTTAAAAGATTTCTTAAAAGGCTTTGATGCATAGAAACTTACTTCGTCTTCATCTACACTCAAAGTACAAGAGTTATCACCATCATTGTTGGAAATAAAGGCACTTCCAGCACTTTTTGTTTCTTTATAATGATATGGTGACACATGAGTTCTCACACTCTTGTTTCTTGATTTCTCATCCATTTCAAGAGCCTCAACTTTAGGAACTAGTGTATCTAAACCAATTGCTTTGAGATCAATTGTGTTCTTGAACATGGACACAGTTTGCTTCCAACTTTCTGGGAAAGTATGAAGCATCTTCTTGTTTAGTTCCTCATTTGTGTATTTCAACTCCAAGGTATTCATCTTTGTAACCAGTTGCATAAATCTATGGAGTTGTTGAGGAATTGATTCACCCTCAATATGATGAAAGGTTTCATATTGTGACCGAAAGGTGTCCTTCCTAATGCTTCTGATTTCGTCACTCCCTTCACAAAGTGTATGAAGAATCTTCCACAAGGAATTTGTTGTTTTGTAATTCTCACACCTAATTAATATTTCTTTAGGTAAAGTCATACTAAGCAAATTGTATGCTTTAATATCAATTTTAACCTTCTTAACATCATTAGGTGACAGATCCTTTGTACTTATAGGTTGATTGTTGTCATTATAATCTGACCCAAGAGTGGGTGGAATATAAGGACCTTCAGTTATTGAAACCCATAAGTAGAATCTGTATAATTAACATGATTCCTGAACTTGATTTTCCAGGATTTAAAGTCTGCTTTTGTTTCTAACTTTGGAGGTTGGTATGACGATCCACCAAAGTTACTCATGTTTAGTTAAGATCTAAAATTTTAACTATTACAGAGTATCTGTTAAGAAATGTATTTCATTAACATTAAACAGAAACATTTAATTCAAATGTATTTCATTAAAACATGTTAATGATTACAGATGAATAAACAATGAATGAAATAAAATTGGTTTGAATGTATTGATGTTGATGTGACGGTTGCTATTGTGTTTGTGTGATTTGATGTTTGGGTGTTTGTGATCGTGTGTCGCCTTGTTATCGTTGTCGTTACTTGATGAGAAACCTAGGATCCATATTTATAGGCATGTGTGTTTCTGTTAAAGAAACACTGGATCTCTTGGGATTCACACAGTTGTCATGTTTGTGCAATTATTATTAAGTACAAGTGTTTGGACTCCGCAGGAATATGGTCTTCCGTAGATGTTTGTTCTTCCGAAGGAGTCTTGTTCTTCCGAAAGAGTCTTGTTCTTCCGAAGGTATTTTGTTCTTCTGAAGGTACTTTGTTCTTCCGTAGGAATCTTCACTTCTGACTTCAGAGATGGATGTCCATCCACAGAAGATCTTCGGATGATTGATTTTTGATTTTGTAAGAAACATATCTACGGAAGAACAAAAATGTCCATTCGTAGATGTTTCTTACACTTAGTCAATTTCAGTAATTGACCAAAAATTATGTTTGTTCCTGCAATCATACACAGATCAAGACACATATGGGTTAACCTATAATGCATACGACATAATAATGATTTACAATTATTCATTATATTGATTAAAGTTTTAAGCCTATATAAAATGATCTAGTCCTATAGTTTCTAGATCTAACATATAGCACTTGCATACTCGTATTAAAGATAAAGACGTTCATTGTTATGGTATAACTATTGAATAAAATAATAAAATATCCAAAAATTGTGAACGCTTAAAAATGATTAGAAATATGCATATGACTTACATGTGCATATTTTTAATTGGATTTTTTTATTTTATTACTTCAATGTCATGAATAATTGAATCTCAACGAAAAAAAACAATGATCTTGGGGCTAGATATCTTCTAAACTTAGTCGATCTAACCCACTTTTTAGTCTAATATTGTCATTTAATTAACTAAAAATAAAAGTGTAACCGTAATAGGTAAGCCAAGTTTGGAGGTATGCAAGAGCAGAAAAGAATACGGCAAGCTTGAGAGGAAGGGTTAGAATTGGAATCTAAACTTATTATGTAAACAAAAAAGAGGATGGTGATTGCTTCCTAATTTTGGTTTACTCCACACCCACGTATTCCAGTTTTATTACCACAAGCCAAACCACATGCATTTTACCCTCTTAGCAGTTACCTTATAATCTTTCATTGGATCTTTCCCCTGCACGTACCATCCCTAAACGTAAACTGACATGGCCATGACACCATCGTTTTCAAGCTCTTCGCATGTCTTCTTTCTGTGGATATTGCTTCTTTCCTCAGGTACGTAAAATATACATATATATATGTATATATCACTACCATCCTGCAGCGCGGATGTTGTTAACAAAGTGAAACACATTTACAGGAAATATATTATCAGAATGTGCAAGGGTATTCACCATAATCAACGACTGCGAGGAGACAATCTGGCCGGCGATCACACCCGGTGAGAACTTCGGTGGCGGAGGGTACGCCTTACGAGCCAAAGAGTCAAGGGTCCACACGGCACCAGCGGGTTGGTCGGGTCGAATATGGGGTCGAACCAAGTGCAACTTCGACAGCAACGGTAACGGAACATGCCTAACCGGCCGATGCGGCTCGTCCCTACAATGTTCAGCCTCGGGCGAGACCCCATCAACGCTTGCGGAATTCACTCTAACAACGTTGGAGTTTTACGACGTTAGTCTCGTGGATGGGTTCAACTTGCCCATGTCTGTTAAACCCGTTAACGGAAAGGGGAACTGCAGCGTCGCGGGGTGCACCGGTGACTTACGCCAAAGTTGCCCCTCTGAGCTTTCTGTTAAGGCCGGTGGGAAGGTGGTGGCTTGTCGGAGTGCCTGTGATGTGTTTAATACGGATGAGTATTGTTGTCGGGGTGTTTATGGGAATTCTGCCACGTGCCAACCAACGTATTACTCCAAGAAGTTTAAGGATGCATGCCCCACCTCCTATAGCTATGCTTACGATGACCCTACCAGTATTTTTACATGCTCCGGAGCTGATTATATTATCACCTTTTGCGCATCCAAGTACCTACTTCAAAATCATCCCCTCTGGCCTCTCCTACTTATATATGTTTATTATTTAGACCACTTTTCAACTCCTAGTTGTGGGTTAACGAGGGTTTATCATTTATGGGCGGGGGTTGTACGAATTTAAAATTCTTGAAACAAACTAAAATAACATATATATAAAAAACCAGAATAACAATATATCTATTTCAAAGAAGATAAATAAAATATATTTATAAGTTGAATTTTGGGTCAAATCAGGATTCCATTCGGAAACTAACCGACTTGAACATTTTAAAATGAGTTTTAATTCGAATTCAGTTTGGTTTTAATTTTTTTTTCTTTTTTTAAATCCTTCATAGAAAAATTCTTTAATAGTTACTTTAAATAGATAAATCTTTAAAAAGATTATTTTTACAATATCTTTCAGGAACCGTGCTCAATGCACATACCACAACAACAAGTTGATTTGCAGCGGATCTACGATAGGCTTCTCAAAGAGCTGGATCGCGAGTTTGATGGTGGCTTTTATGTTTGTTTTTCTAACGTTGATGTAAATACCACAGAGTTTACATGTTCTGTTGATTGCTTTTTACAATTTGTTTTATCAACATTTTCATGTTAATATCTATTGAGTTATTAAGAAATTAACGTTTTAAGCCGTTTTACTTGTGTCCGATTAATTTGATCTTTAAGTTTTTGTTGGTATGCTGAAACAAATATTTAAAAGTTAAATTCAATTTTTTTCTTTTGAGATTTGATGAAAATAACTATTTTACTTTAAAATTTTAAAAATACATCTTCAAATATTACATAAAGTGTTTCAGTTCAATCCAAAAGTTTCATAAATTGTTTCAACTTGAATCTAAAAAAAAAAACTCTTGTATTGTGAAACAAATAAGGCTATTGATTTTAATAATTTCAACTTTTGTTTATTTATCGGTATTAATCCCAACTCAGAAAATGTTTACCTGTACTTTTAACTTTAAACTTATTTTTTTTAAATAATCTTTTACTAACTGAGAGTTAACAATCGTTAGTTTTTTTGTGAAATGATGTCAATTTTGAGTTATTTTTCAACTCAAGCATCGCTTAATCTCAGTTAGGTCTGTTTTCCATTATCTAACCTCCATCATTACCTAAAATCTACCTCCAACGATTTTGGTGGTTCAATTCAGTAGGTAAAGATTGATGGGTTTTTTGGTGCGGAAGTTTCAACTTGACGGACCTTGTGATAGATTTCAACTTTCTGTTTAGTGTTTTGGCCACAAAAACAGTTCACATCATCAAAAAAACTAACATGATTAACTCTTAGTTAGTAAAGAATCGTTAGAAGAAAATAAACTCAAAGTTTAGAGTATCTGTAAACATTTACTGAGTTGGGATTAATCCCAACCAACAAAAAAACTTGAGATTATTAAAATCAAATAACCCAAAAAATAATAAAAGATTTGTACTGAAATTAATACTTTTAAACTTTTAGTTTTATCAAAATTTGTGAAATTAACTCAAAATTTAAAATTGGTTGAGCTGTGGAATGTGTATGAGTAGCTATGGGATATAGAATTATATCCTCTAGTTAAACATTTTAGAAAGAAGAAAATCAAAATCTTGTGAAATATATATAAATATATGCTTTTTAATAAACTTTGATATTATGCAAAATTCATCTCATGCGTCCGCAATCTTGTTAAATATTATACTTGAATTTTTATACGATATAAAAGAGTATTTTAAGATAGCATGTATTACAATTGTAGACTATTAAAATTTTCAATTTCCGTCCTAATTAATTTCACCATTTTATGACAATTACTATTCCTATTAAAACCTTTGGTCGGTGGGACCAGTAAGGTTTCAAATCTTTTTGATTTTGCCACACTACTTTGGGGGGTTTTCATCAGCTTTCTATCCTATTTATTTGTGTAATGTGCATTCTCACATATTGAAGAGAGAAAGTAGAGAGAGGCGATGGCGGCAGATGAGCGGTCATCTCCGACTGCCTTTGTCGTCGACGGATCAACATTCAGTCCTTAGATCGCGACACTGGTGTCTCTCCGTCTCCATTTCTGCGATGATCTCCATTCTTAGGCAGAGAGGGTTATCTAGAGAGAGAAAGTAGGGATAGGCAGAGGAATCACCGTTTCTGGCAGCGTTTGTCACCGATTAACGGTCGCCCGACCTTGCGCTCGTGACATCTGGTGCCTCCCTGCTTCTATCTCTTCGATTATCTCCTTTCGTTGCTTTATTGGGGGTGTTCTTTGGTATCTGTCAATGATGGCTAGCCTGAGACTCTCCTGTGGCCTATCGTTGCCGGTAGCCACCTGCTGCACCTTTTCTAGCGACGGCAGTTAGGCTGTGCCTTGGTAGCATAGGCTCTACGGGCATTCGATTTGGAGCTCGATGTACTCTAGGGTTCTTAATATTTTCGGTTGATGATGACTAGGCCGACCTGGTTTGAGACTTGATCATGCATCGATTTTGTTGTCTGTTTAACTAGACATAGTTGATTTTCTGTCAAAACCCTAGATCGGGTTATTGTCTCCGCTTAGTTTTCTTAGCTATACCTGTTGAGATTTGGTTTTGATTGCTTTGTTGGGGCGTTTCCTGGGACTGTCTTGTGGCCTATCGATGTCGGTCGTGCCTTCTCTAGCGACGACGGGTTAGGTTGTGCCTTGGTAGCTACTTTGGCGTTCTTGATATCTTTCGTAGATGATGACTACGCCAGCTTGGTCTGAGACTTGATTATGTTATCGACATCGTTTTTGTTATGTGGTTTTTGTTTTCCTGTTTAAAGATTCAATATTCAGATCCGGTGACGGCTTGGTGGTGTGGTGTCGTAGTGACAGTCATGTGATGGCCGAAAGTGATGGCGGTGGTGGCCGGAAGTGATGGCGGTGGTGGCCGGATGTGGTGGTGGTGGTGGCAGGAAGTGGTGGCGGTGGTGGCCGGAAGTGGTGGTGGTGATGAGTTGGGTAGATGAAGAGTTCTAGGGTTTTTAAGAAGAAGAAATAATAAGAGAGAAAAATTGTGTCAAATTAATATTTACTAGCCTTTCTAAAAAAATTGATGTTTATTATTTTGACAAGATGTGTCAAATGGACTGAAATAATTTTCTGATACACATAGAGTAATCAGATGAGTAGGAAACTTTAATGGTAGAGATTTATGATTCTAATTTATTTTAATGAGTAGGAAACATTAATAGTCAAGATTTATGATTCTAATTTATTTTAATAAGAAAAATACAGTTGTATTTAAGTGACGCAATTTTTAACAATTATGTAGAACAATTGATTTTAATCTTTCATTATGATATATAAAAATTCTTCTGTAATGTAGTTTTAAATAATAAAAATAAGTTCACAAGAATATACAATCACTTTAAGTTTTTTTTTATATCACTTTTTAGTGTTTCAAATATTTCATTGACGGGTATTCATTATTATTTACGATATTTGTTTTCCTCTTTTAATCTTGAAATATGGTTTTTCCTAGAATTTGAATTTTTCGTTTTCACGTACTTTTTTATGTGTGTTTCGACGTGTAAATTTTCCATTATGTAAGTACTAATGTTTAAGTTGTCAAAACTGTCTTATAAATTCTACGTTCCCGCAGCAACGCGCGGGTTTGCCATCTAGTTATTAATTAAGATAGTAAATCGTTCATACTTTATTATTCAAATAAAAATTCAATATTTTATACTTCACTTCTTATTTGTAAATGAAAAAAACCATGACTACATTTTATATATAATATAAGTTATTTTAATAATTATATATATATATATATATATTAAAATTTTATTTGTATTAGTTATTCAACCCGTGTAGTAAAATGTTTTTCTAATGCTAGTATAAATATAATACAATACAATAAATCACACCTATTTGGGTTTGTCTAAATTATAATATAACTTTACAAAAAAAGTTGGTAGTGGTTCAGCATATGCTGATCAGCAGTCATTTGGCATATGCTAATTGGTAGTTGATTCAGCACTTGGTAGAAATCGACAATTGACAGCCAATGTTGAATTCTTGAGTTTTTGATAGCTTTAATATTTTAATAGATAAACAATGTCATATATAATCACAGTAAGAACCAAACCTGTAATTTCTCAAATGTGGGACCAATATTACAATATGGGCAAACCATAGTAACCAATCATGTAATTAACTCTTTTGTCATTGTTTCTATTGATTATATAAACTTGTTATCTACATTGTATTTTACAATTAAAAATACACACTGGTATATTTTCACTTAAAACTCATAGTGTTGCCAATAACACAATATGTTATTGTTGTCATTGTTCTTTATACTTAAGTTAATTTTTTATATATTATTATATTTTATAATTAAAAGTATGCAATAATATTATTTTACTAATATTTTTTAAAATTTATAGTGTTCAAGATAACACAATGATAATAAAACACATAATGGGACATTGTGTTATTTTGTTATTGTTTTTAATGTATTAGATTAATTAGGTATTACTTTATTATTGTGTTTTACATATTAAAAATATATGACAATGTTATTTTACCATTACATTTTTTAAAAAATTATCATTCTAGAAAAACACAATAATATTTAAAAAACAAAATAACTAACAAAAAAGACATAATGATAAGAAGTGGGCTTAAAAACATAAAAAAAATTAATTATCTTCTTATATAACAATACTATAGTCAATTTTAACAATTAAAAACGTTTGTTTTTGTGATGTAATTTTTATAATAAAAAAAAAAGATTTCGTAATATAAAAGTTATGAACGTTTAAAAGAAATTGGGGAACTTGCAAAAAATCAACAATAATGACTATTTTTAAAATACTTATCTAACAAATTTTTCTCTAAAAATTAATCTCAACTATTAATTAAATATAAAGATGGTTGAGATTATTTATGAAATTTTTAATTTTTAAAATCCTTGTTGTTTGAATCTTATTATTATTATGGGTGATGAATTATTATGGATAAATTTGTTTTTTTAAGTATTACTAGAAGATATGAGGTAATCCGATATGCTCAAAAAGTGTAGCAAAGGGGAGGCAGATGCGTACCACTCCTTGTGGTCTTATCTCCCTACTCGATCCATGGCAGACTGTCTCGGTTTCAGACCCCCTTCCACATCTATGGCCATGGCTACCCTCCTCACTCCCTCCCGCCCCTGCTTCTCTCTTTCTTGCAACCTAAAATCCGTAAGTCCATATATTCGATTGTTTATAATCAGTCTGGATCTTACTTCTTCATGTCTTGTGATGAACTATTAGCTATTATCATTGAGTGATTATGCTAGTTTGATTCACTTCAGATTTTGGGCTTTTTCCCTTGAAATATTTTAAGTTCAGGAACCTTGAGATATATCCTATTTACAGCATTTGACCTTCATCCTCCATTCTGCTAATATATAATCAGACTAAAGCTTTTGCAGTTCCAAGGAGGAATGTGATGAAATTGATTCTTTCAGGTTGCGTATTGTCACAATTTGATAGAAACATTGCATCTGCCCAGCAATCCGTAGAGTTTAGGGAGTTTATTGATACTTTTGATGGTTATTCGTTCAATTATCCTAAAAACTGGATTCAAGTTCGAGGAGCCAATGCTGACATATTCTTCAGAGACCCTTTCGTTCTTGATGAAAACCTTTCTGTTGAGGTATCCTCACCTTCATCGTCAAAATACAAAAGTGTGGAGGATTTGGGCCCACCAGAAGAAGCAGGAAAAGCGGTTCTTAGGCAGTATTTGACCGAATTCATGTCTACTAGGCTTGGCGTGAGGCGCGATGCAAGTATTCTCTCTACTTCTTCAAGGATTGCTGATGACGGGAAGATGTATTACCAAATTGAGGTAACATTTATAATTTTATATCTGTCGGATTAAAGTCTCGTGAATATACAATGCTAAATGTGGTTTTATAATTTTATATCTGTCTATGAATATAAATATTCTTTGTTGGATCCAATAGATGGAGGCAGTTTGACTAGCAAGAATCTGGTAAGTAATGCATATAGGCAACAGAAGCATATATGTTGTGACAGTCTAACCTCAAAGTATTAACATCACTTGAGAGACCGTAGGGTGTGTTTAGGCAATGTAGTGTGATGTCTGTCCTAACTTCAAGAGGTACTTTATACCTGTTAATGCTGGAATTGTTCAATTTCTGTTATTTGTTAAGGTCAATGTGTGTGTAGGGTGAAACCTCATCTTTTCGCTCAAATTGTATCAAGTCAAACGGTTTTAACACAGTAACAGCCACCCAAAGCATACTCAGAGTGTTTACAACCTCCTAAACTAGTTTACTGAAATGAGAACATTGGATGACAGTTTAATAATTATTTTGCAGCTGTATATATGTTAGTTATTTATGAAACAATGAAAATGGTTTTGGTTCAATCAGACCTGGTTTCACATGTTCTAAGAGTTTTACTCATTACCCAACCTGGCTCACCACCACCACCAATTTGTCACATTTATAAGGTTAAAATTTATCTTTCTTGAGAATTTGCCTATTGACAAATATTATTAAATGCAGCAAAATGAACCTGTTGGGTAAACGGGTTAGAACAGGCAAGTCTTG
Organism: Flaveria bidentis; assembly: GCA_018326385.1. Classification (NCBI taxonomy): domain Eukaryota; kingdom Viridiplantae; phylum Streptophyta; class Magnoliopsida; order Asterales; family Asteraceae; genus Flaveria; species Flaveria bidentis. Next base: position 10,609 of record BJCM01063497.1, read on the forward strand.
GTACATGTCGGGTTGACTTGAAATACTTTTTGATTAATTAGTGTGTCAAATATGATATTAAAAAGATATTATTCAAACAAAATAAATTTCAGTTTTTGATTAACATTATTTATGACATTGATTATACACGTTGGATATGTTTCCTTTTAAACCAACTTTTTTTTATCATTTTGAGATTAGAATTTCTTAAATTCACTCATTTGTAAGTAAATGATTCCAAACCATCACCTCTACATGTGATTTCATATTTCAATTCAATGACATGTCAAAAAGCTGTTCATTTTTGGCTATTGATTTATTTCGGTTGTGGTTTGCAGGTGAACATAAAGTCATATGCTAGCAACAATGAGTTGGCTGTTATGCCACAAGACAGAGTAGTGCGCCTTGAATGGGATAGGAGATATCTTTCGGTTCTTGGAGTTGAAAACAACCAATTATACGAGTTGAGACTACAAGTGCCAGAAAATGTATTTCTAGAGGAGGAGAATGATCTTCGTAAAGTCATGGATTCATTTAGGGTTAACAAATTAAGTGCTTAGCTTAATTTTTTTAACCTTGGCTTGTTTAAAATGGAAATTTTGGCACCTACATTTGTATGCGTACATCTTTTTTTGTTATTTTCTATATCTCAGACCTATCAATAAATTTATCGAGTGATGTTATGGTTATATCGTGGTATTGGACTATTGGCACTATGTTTTTTTTGTTTTTTTTACTCCATGACGATTTATGCAAAGCAACTTTAGTAGATGACGGGAACAAAAGATTGTTTTTAAGAGCATTTTAAAGATTCAAACCACAAACGTTATTTGGACCAAAGGCTAGCAGTATCTTTTGTAGGTTGCTAGAGTGGACAGTTAGTGATCCATTGATCAACTAGGTTAAAAATCAAGCTAGTTAGAGTGCATCATTAACAAAGCTTGCTCAAACAAAAGCGAGCCATTAACTAGTCAGTTTGCCAATATTGCATTAAGTTATTCATAATACATAAAACTTCTGGAATTGTTGTATTAAACAAAGTAATTATTATAGTAACTATAAGGTTTTGGTAATTCATTTAGCAAATTATAGTTTTACAAAATAAAGTAATTATCGTAACAACACTAAACAACTTGTTCCTCCTGCAAGTGTTTGTATATTGTTTTGCTTGATAATTCATTGATGAACTAGTATAACAAGGTTCAAAAATATTAGTCATCTCAAAACAAATAAGAACAGCTGTATTGAGTTCACCTAGGTTTCATATACGGTATATCAAGTACAAAAACAACCAATTCCTTTTTGTATTGAAATCACACGACACTAAAAGCAGACTGTATCGTAGATGAAAACCGGTTCGCAATAGTCTGGGAGGCAAATTGTTGAATCTGCTTCTTTGCATCTGAATGAACACACATTTTTCAAAATCAATACAAAACGGCAAAACCCATGCCATATAACCAGAATGGATTGTTGTAACTTTAACTAAAAAAGATTAACAACACACACTCATTACGTATCTGAATAGTTGCAAGATAACAAAAGGGTTGATTTTAAAATACATATTACATAAATAAGCAAATAAAATTCTACGAGAAGTGGTTTGCATACCTTTACGGCATTTTGTAAATCCAACGATATTTGCAATGCTAAGGGTCAAGCAAACTCCAACAACAAGAAGATAATCAGCTTGGAACCTTATTAAGGAAAATATTCCAAAGAAGATCCAAACAACCGCCTAAAACAAGAAAACTACATCAGTTTTTTCTTCTCCTTTTGGTAGTTCGAAAAAAACAAAAAGCACCCATCAAGTTGACCAATTAAAAAGTTAAAACTAATGATCCAAAACCAGTTGCAGTGAGCAAGTCGAACAGAAATGAAATCTCCACCCTGGAATGCTAGTTTCAGAACTTTAACGATGAGGCATTTTAGCATATATTTACTTCAGCAAATTATCAAAAATTTCTACATTAAACCGATTGTGCATATCACCTAAGTTCTACTGATGGTTTGATTTAGTATCTCACGTCAAAATTCTGTTCATTTGGAAGCATAAGTTGACTTACAGTCAAGTAAAGAGTCCACCAGAACAGCCATGAATCCTTTTTGTTCATTCGAGCCAAGGACTGTAGAAGATGGTTATAGCATATAATAGATATAACCGGTTAATCTAGTTGTATTTGAGGTCAGAGAAAGAAAATAATAGAAGTTAAGGAAATTTAAATAAAAAAAAAGTATAATGAAAATGCCCACCTCTTGGTCAAGACATTCAAATTTCCACACACTCTCACCATTATCATCAATTTCATTCCACCACCTCAAACCAACCAGAATACGGCCACTGACATTTTTCACCACCCAAAAATCAAGAGCAGATAGAAGAACCGTCACCACAAATATTATGACAAAACTATCAAAAAAGAGGGCCGATAGTATGTAAAAGGCTAAAGCTGCAGCCTGCTTGACACAAATAGAAAACAATACAAAAATGAGATATGATTGAAGATGAAAAATGAGGAATCGTATAAAAAACAAAAAAGACGAGACCTTGAAGAGCACATGAAAAAAGCATATCCTTGGGTTTGCATAGTTTTCTCCTGGAGGCTGAGCACAAAAAATCAAAATGTAGAATATTATAAATGAAAATCATAACATCTTACAAAAATGGATTACACATTGATGCAAAATAAAATTAAAAAGACATAAGAAAAGAATGTTATTTTGAAAGTAAGACATTCTAATTTTATACTGCCTGCCACTTTATCATCACCCTTACTTTCAGCTAACACAAAATAAAGCAGAACTATTTTAAAATCTAGAAAAAGTAGTAACGAAGTTGGTAAAATATAAATACTTGACACTCAAATTTAACATTCACAGTCACTCACTCTTTCACCATTTCTTCTAAGATACGATGCAACTTTCTGATGTGTGCCACCGACATCCACATATGTGTCCATGCATATGTGAGGATTGCCATGCAATGTGGAGTAGTATACAGCTTAGTAATTCAATGCAACAATTTATGTTTATTTCCATTATGTAAGCTGGCAAGCCACAGGCTAGTGGTAAGAGTTAGTGGCTTAGTGAGTTATTTGCCTTTGTAGCCTATAAGTAGGCAAATATGTTTATGTTTTTAGAATCGCATAATGAGTGAACGACTTACCCCCCCCCCCCCCCCCCCCTAACTCTATGTATTCTTCTATCTTCTTAAGTTCCCAAATGGGTGCACTAAAGAGGTATATGGAAGGCAGTAATTTTCAGTACAACCAAATAATTATCGGTACTCATAAGAATGAATATAATATTACATGTCAGTTTCATAAAAAAAATACAAACTAGGAATGCATACAATAATTATCAGTAACTATACAGAAACCAGTTAAGTACAAAACACTGGATCATGTGACACATTTAATCTTCTCATGGCACTCATTCATCAACAACATATTCATTTTTAATGAGATCAATAAACAGCCCAAACCCAATGATTAAGAGCAACCACAAAAAAAGAATGAATATCTTATAAAATAGATGAGTTTCCAAATTGATTTAGTTTCCTTATCAGTAATTTATCATTCATTCAGAGAAACCACCAATACACCATTAGCTGAACATGAATACATGAAAGCCTCCAAAAAATTATCATTCAAATTGATACAAAATTACAACCATAGTTTTCATGCCCACTAAACACGATTCAAATCCAGATCATACTGCTAACAATCAAAACAACAAATATCAACTCTAAATTCGTGATCTCAACAACAACCCGAGATCATTACAAATCACATGCCATGGGAAACAACCATAATTACTTGAAATCCATAATGAAGAACTTCAAACAGGACAGAAGACATGTGCCCCATATCTGCCCTAACAAGTTTCGATCTAACTAGGAGATACCGATATACATGAATATTAAAGCATTACACCGCACCATAAATAGAAATATAGGTTATGCAAACGTACCGGATTCAGATCCATGATTGAACGAGAAATCAGCCTCAATCGTCAGCTATTTCGCCAGATTTCAACGCCTCTCGCTATAAAAGAAACAAGGTCTGGTTTGGGGTGAAATTCGGGGCTTACATCCTTTCCGGATCTTGTTAGGTTCCGTGTTAGTTGATTGTTCAAAAGAGCGCCTCATGTTTGATTATTTACAAAATGAACCTCCCACAATTATCAATTTAGGTTTGACCTAAATGAGGTTTTTTTTCAACGACGGGTTTTTTTTCAACGACGGGTTTTTTTTCTTCCTAATTGAGATTCAAAGTGAAATTTAAAACTCAAAGCTTGTACAAAGAAAACAAAACTAGCAAAGAAATAGTATCCAACAACAAATATGTGCTCAAACAACATGCTAGAAGGTCTTTATGTTAACTCCACATACCGAGAATTAATATAAGATGTAACTAAAATAGAGACAAAATTATATTTTTTTAATTAATGTAACAAACCTAGGCTTCAAACTCAGGTGTTTGCACAAAGAGAGTCATGCGCAGTTAAGCAAGCAATAGGGAGTATCTAGCCAAATCCTGCAAAAGCTTGAAACAAAAACATATAATACGTAATAAGAATATAAGAGAAGCCAAAGGAGCCTTAGATCTATTACATTATGACATGTGGCATGCCGGTAGAGAAACCAATTGACACTTTAAATGAGTTAATATATAATTCTAAGCCTATGTGAATAAATTTTAAAATGCCAACCCTCTAGGCTTCTGTCTTTTGGGCCAGGGTAGCTTGATGTAAATTGGTTAATGAGTTCGATGTTAGACCCTAATAGGATCATGCTTGTCAACTCAAGTAATATGTGTAAATTGCTTTGCTTTGAAAAACTATACATGTGATTGGCAATGCAGATGTGTCTTTTGGTGATCCGCATGATGCAAGTCTTTTTCAATGCGGATTAATTACTTTTGATAAGGGTGAAGTACAAAGCAATACGGATAAAGAGAAGGTCATTTATATCAGATTTTTTGTGCTAAGTTTTGATACGGATGTACAAAATTCCAATGCAGGTGAAGAAATGTTCAATGCAAATGAACATTTGTTTTTGTACTCTAACTTGTAATTCTTCTCTGATGTAATAAAATAGAATTAGTATATTTTAGTCAAGATATTCGGAATCAAGATCCGGATATTGTACACATCATATGTAACTCTAACAATCTCAGCTCTCTATTTTACAAAGGTATATTGATATATGAATATGTAAGCATTTATGAGTGTAGAGTCAAAGAAGAGGCTGATGCAACCTAAACATCTTTAGTCTTTCCTGCATGCTGCACAAGTGCATTGAAGTAGAATGCTTCGGAAGTTTCACATGTGCAACAGACATACTCTAAGCGTGAAATCTTCCGAAGCCAAGACCAATATCTTCCGAAGCCAAAGATGAAGTCTTCCGA
>BJCM01063498.1:0-12165 GCA_018326385.1 Flaveria bidentis
GAACCATGCTAATGGTTCAGTCGCCCGAATGAGCAACCCTAACCTATAAATACCACCTAATTCATGGAATAACGGAAGCATTCAATCCACTTCGACTCCAGGCGTACCAACACACTTGGAAAAACGAATGAACCATGCTAAAGTTCGTACTCCAAGTTCATAGAACGCGGTAGATCGATTCCTAATCGATTCTTGACGTTAGATTCAATACATTATTATGTCTACGTGCGTTCTCACTGATTGGATCGCCAATCAAATAGGATTCCACACTATTTGGTTTGGTTTAACACGTTAATCAGTTGGTGTTTCGTTCAAATACCAGATCCTAACAAAAGTTGTCATTTTGAATGAAATGCTTTGTTTTCGAGGCGAGAGTGTTCGAAGTTGACTGTGGAGTGTTGACGATGAGTTTGGACCGGAGTGTTGACGAGGCGAGAGTGTTCGAAGTGGATTAAAAGTTGTTAAGGGCCATTTTGAGAGTGTTGTAAGGAGGAGTGAAAAACAGGTTGATTTGGATGGTTAGATCTTATAATCAAGAGCCTAAAAAGCTTTGATAACAATTGTAGGATCGGTTTATGTCACTAAACACTTGGTTTTTCTCTCAAACTTACTTAAACAACACTCAGATGAAAGCAAAGTCTCTAAGAGTTGACAACAATATAATAAGTAATAATCAAACACAAGAAGTAATTTTCAAGGTACTTATATTGCTTCTCAACTCAAACGTTACAAGACTCTTACAAGCATACTGTTATGAGTTACAATGAGAAACTATATATAATACTATTGATAGCCGGATATACTTTGATACAAGCAGGAATCCTCTAACAAAAGCAAATACTACAAAGCTATAGTTTTAGGTATCTCAGATAAAGTATTATTTGAGATAGGGTAGTCAAGACATGTCATTGACTTACCTTTTGTCACCAACTAAAGTTGGTAACTTGTACTAACATAAAAGGTGAACAGTCGAATAAAGTATGGTCAACTACATGGCTCGTTGGGAAAATGCCATACAGTATTAGAGGTCAGCAGTAGAGTGTTAGAGACCATACTTATGTTCACTGGTTCATAGTAGTGTCTTCTGAAGGTTAAATGGCTTCGGAAGAGCAAGTACTACCGAAGCCACTTACACTTCAGAAGAAGCTACTTCTTCCGAGGCTTGAGGACTTCTTCCTTTCTTCATACTTCGAAAGTAGTCTTCTGATTTCTTCTTCTTGGACTTGATCTTTAGAAGTGTGTTCTTTGACTTCGGAAGTAGAGTTTGTCTTCGGAAGTTGATCTTTCACTCTGTCTTCGGAAGAACTCTACTTCCTTCGGAAGTTCAACACTTGGCTTCGGAAGCCATTGTAAGTAGCACCAAAATTTGTATAAGTGATTTGGTTTTGGTTACACTAGCCTTCTTCTTGATCCAACAAGTGACATTCGTGTGTTATAGGTTTAATATTAGTTTTTATTTAAACATTAGAAACTATGTTCCATTTGTGATTAATTAGGGTGATTCTAATGAAGATCGTAAGTAGATGTGTTTAGATTGGTTCACGAGTGTGTTAAGAAGTCTTAAGAATCAAAACTCCATTGCATTGGAAGTTGTTAGAGAAAGCAAAAAACTATCCATGCGAGAACTATTGTAGTTTAGTTTTATGTTATAACTAGTTCCTTTCTAATGTAATTAGTTAAGCATTCTTGAGTACTTTGATGCACCACTTAGTTGTTGCACAATTTTGATTAAAATACAAGCAAATCATATTTACTTTTTCGTGTTACCTTGATTTGAGTTCTTTTTGATATATTAAATATTGCGTTTCTTATTTGAAGTTTGATTACATTCATTCCGCTAGTGTAAATTCATTCACAATTTTTATTGAGTAAATGGTCGATTAAGCATTTTCTGGATTGAAAGTTGTCATTTCAAATGAATCAGTTGCTTTTTGAGGCGAGAGTGTTCGAAATGGATTGTGGAGTGTTATCGTGAGTTTGGGCAAGAGTGGACTGATTTCAAGCGTCATTCGTGTGTTTTAGGTTTGGTTGTTATTTTGATTTAAACAATAAAACCACATTCCATTTGTGATTAATTAGTGTGATTCCACTAATGATCATAATCAAATGTGTTTAGATTGGTTCACGGGTGAGTTAAGAGGCTTAGAATCAAAACACCATAGCATTGGAGGTTGTTAGAGAAACCAAAAGACTATCTATGCGAGAACTATTGTAGTTTAATGTTTTGTTATAACTAGTTCCTTTCTAATGTATTTAGTTGAGCATTCTTGAGAACTTTGAAGCACCCTCTATTGCTAGACAATTTTGATTAAAATGCAAGCAAATCATATTTACTTGGTATTGTACATTGATTTTAGTTCTTTTATTATGATCAAACTTTACATTTCTTGTTTGAAGTTTGAGTATTGTCATTCCGATAGTGTAATTTGATTCACTAATTTTATATAGCAAATAAGACTATTTTCTCGGTTCTTTACACCTCATTTCCATACATAGATAGTCGATTTAGCATTTTATGAATTGCAAGTTGTCATTTTGAAAGAATCGATTGATTTTCGAGGAGAGAGTGTTCAAAGTGGATTGTGAAGTGTTGTTGATGAGTTTGGGCCGGAGTGGACTGATTTCACGTGTCATTTGTGTGTTTCAAGTTTAGTATTGTTTTGATTTAAATAATAAAAATTATGTTTCATTTTTTATAAATTAGTGTGATTCCACTGATGATGATAATGAGATGTCTCTAGATTGGTTCACGAGTGTGTTAAGAAGGCTTAAGAATCAAAACACCATAGCATTGGAGGTTGTTAGAGAAAGCAAAAAACTATACATGCAAGAACTATTGTAGTTTAATGTTTTGTTATAACTAGTTTCTATCTAATGTATTTAGTTAAGCGTTCTTGAGTACTTTGATGCACCACTCTACTCTGCACAATTTTGATTAAAATACAAGCAAATCATATTTACTTGGTCGTGTTACCTTGATTTGAGTTCTTTTAAATTTATCAAACTTAGTGTTTCTTGTTTGAAGTTTGATTACTTTCATTGCACTAGTGTAATTTGATTCACCATTTTTATTGAGTAAATACGAGTAGTTTATTTGTTCTTAACACCTCGTTTCCTTGTGTAGATTGTCAGTTAAGTATGTTCTGAATTAAATGTTGTTATTTTGAATGACTCGATTGGTTTTCGAAGCAAGAGTATTCGAAGTGGGTTGTGGAGTGTTGTCAATGAGTATGGGTGGGAGTGGACAAATTTCAAGTGTCATTCGTGTGTTTCATGTTTGGTCTTGGTTTTGTTTTAAACAATAGAAACTATGTTCCATTTGTGATTAATTAGGGTGATTCCAATGATGTTCGTAATTAGTTGTGTTTAGATTGGTTCCCAAGTGTGTTAAGAAGGTTTAAGAATCAAAACTCCACTACATTGGAGGTTGTTAGAGAAAGCAAAAGAATATCTTTGCAAGAACTATTGTGGTTTAATGTTTTGTTATAACTAGTTCATTTTTAATGTATTTAGGTAACCATTTTTTGAGTACTTTGATAAACCACTCTACTGCTACATAATTTTGATTAAAATGCAAGCAAATCATGTTTACTTGGTCGTGTAGCTTGATTTTAGTTCTTTTTCAATGTTCAAACTTTGTGTTTTTTTTGAAGTTTGATTATTTTCATTTCGATAGTGTAATTTGATTCACCAATTTTATCGATTAAATAAGAGTAATTAAGCATTTTATGGATTGACAGGTGTCATTTTGAATGAATCGGTTGGTTTTTTAGGCGAGAGTGTTCGAAGTGGATTGTGGAGTGTTGTCGATGAGTTTATGCCGGAGTGGACTTATTTCAAGTGCCATTCATGTGTTTCATGTTTAGTATTGGTTTTGTGTTAAACAATAACAACTACGTTCCATTTGTGATTTATTAGTGTGATTCCACTGATGATCATAATAGGATGTGTCAAGATTGGTTCACGAGTGTGTTAAGAAGGCTTAAGAATCAAAACAACATAGCATTGGAGGTTGTTAGTGAAAGCAAAAGACTATCCATGCGTGAACTATTGTATTTTAATGTTTTGTTATAACTTGTTCCTTTCTAATGTATTTAGTTAAGCATTCTTGAGTACATTGATGCACCACTCTACTACTACACAATTTTGATTAAAATACATGCAAATCGTATTTCGTTAGTCGTGTTACCTTAAGTTGAATTCTTTTTCATCGATCAAACTTTGCGTTTCTTGTTTGAATTTGATTACTTTCATTCCGCTAGTGTAATTTGATTCACCATTTTTATTGAGTAAATACGGGTAGTTTCTTGGTTCTTTACACCTCGTTTCCTTGCGTAGATTTATAGTTAAGTATTTTCATAACTAAAAGTTGTTATTTTGAATGATTCGGTTTGTTTTCAGGGCGAGAGTGTTCGAAGTGGGTTGTGGAATGTTGTTGATGAGTATGGGCGGGAGTGGGCAATTTTCAAGTGTCATTTGTGTGTTGCATGTTTGGTCTTGGTTTTGATTTAAACAATAGAAACTATGTTCCATTTGTAATTAATTAGGGTTATTCCAATGATGAACATAACTAGATGTGTTTAGATTGGTTCACAAGTGTGTTAAGAAGGCTTAAGAATCAAACATCCATAGCATTGGAGGTTGTTAGAGAAAGCAAAAGACTATCTATGCGAGAACTATTGTAGTCTAATGTTTTGTTATAACTAGTTCCTTTCTAGGGTATTTAGTTAAGCATTCTTGAGTACTTTGATGCACCGCTCTATTGCTACACAATTTTGATAAAATGCAAGCAAATCGTATTTACTTGATTTGTACCTTAATTTAAATTCTATTTCAATGATCAAACTATACATTTCTTGTTTGAAGTTTGAATACTGTCATTTCGATAGTCTAATTTGATTCACCATTTTATCGTGTAAATAAGAATATTTTCTTGGTTCTTTACACCTCATTTCCTTGCGTAGATAGTCGATTAAGCATTTTATGGATTGAAAGTTGTTTTTTTGAATGAATCTATTGGTTTTCGAGGTGAGAGTGTTCAAAGTGGATTGTGGAGTGTTGTCGATGAGTTTGGGCCGGAGTGGATTGATTTCAAGTGTCATTCGAGTGTTTCATGCTTAGTATTGGTTTTGATTTAAAATCAAAACACCATAGAATTAGAGGTTGTTAGAGAAAGCAAAAAATTATCCATGCGAGAACAATTCTAGATTAATGATTTGTTATAAGTAGTTCCTTTTTAATGTATTTAGTTAAGCATTCTTGACTACTTTGATGCACCACTCTACTGCTGCACAATTTTGATACAAATACAAGCAAATCATATTTACTTGGTCGTGTTAACTAGATTTGAGTTCTTCTTCATTGACCAAACTTTGCCTTAAACGTTTGAAGTTTGATTACTTTCATTCTGTTTGTGTAATCTGATTCACCATTTTTATTGAGTAAATATGAGTAGCTTCTTGGTTCTATACACCTTGTTTCCTTGCGTAGATTGTCAATTAAGTATTTTCTAAATTAAAAGTTGTTATTTTGAATGAATCGGTTTGTTTTTGAGGTGAGAGTGTTCGAAGTCGGTTGTGGAGTGTTGTCGATGAGTATGGGCGGGAGTGGACTTATTTCAAGTGTCATACGTGTGTTTCTGGTTTAGTCTTAGTTTTGATTTAAACAATAGTGTCAGGACCATGTACGTACGGAATACTAACTGATAATGTGTGAAACCAGATCAAATAGTGCATAATCCTATTTGATTGGTGATCCAATCAGTGAGAACATTTACCCGATCGATATAAGAATAAACTAAACGTTAAGAACGAGTAAGAATCGATCAAGAACGAACTATGAAGTTGGATTGGGTGCTCTGGACGGCTAGGGTTTATCGATATCGAATTGTTCTGAATTATATGTTTTTCCACGAATTAAGTGGTATTTATAGGTTTGTAGTTTCCATTCGTACGACTGAACCATTAGCATGGTTTAGTCGTGCGACTAAATCATTCGATTGAGTCATACGCACGACTGAAGGTTTAGTCGTGCGACTGAGTCAATCATATGTCTCATTCGTACGACTTATCCAGTTTCCAAGTGTAGTCTTGTGACTGGTTCATAAGCATGATGTATTCATGCGTATGGTCCATTAGTATGGTCCAATCACATGAAGACTCATCCGACTACATTGAACACATTTCTCAATCATTATTGACTAAGAACTATGTACAATAACTTCAAACCTATATAACAAGTTCATACATATGAATTATATTTAACACAATAATAATATGAAATAGATAAACATTAATAAGCAACAACCACATATTATATATCATCAAATCAATTCATTACATATGTGTAATTCATGAAAGACTTTTACATTAAGCTCATAAACTAGGAACATGATGTATCTACAAACTCCCCCTTGCTCCTAGTTTACTCTATGTTCTAACATTCTTCACATGTTCTTAAAATTTCTTGTACATCTCTTCTCTTATGACTCCGGTATGTATCTCAAATGCAAAACAGAGTCATATAACATGTTGAAACTGTAGAGCTTGTACTATATCTTGCGTGTCATAGAACAGTGGCCACTTGTATAATGTGTAGATATCTTCAGCTGACAAGTTCGTAAGCCACATAGGGTCAAATACCCGGATACTCTATCTTTCCATCTCGGTTCAGAACTATGACAGTTTCACCCGTCCTACAATCATAATACTACCATTTGAAGTGTGGAGTAAAGTCCTGATGCATTTCCTGTAAGGGAATCTTTGACATTGTGTGCGGAGGACTCCACTTCAGCGCGACCTTAGGCTTTCCAAATATAGGATCCACTTTAGACCTTCGAATGTACCACTTCGGTTGTTGAGGTCTGAAGTTTACCCATCTGGTTTGGTATTCCTTCTTTAATGCTGCCTCAAACCAACCTGCTATCTTTCTTGGATTAGCATATAATAGATCTAAGCAAGCCAGTCGGTTGAGCTCAAAACCAGGAAGAGTCTTCAGATCATGAAGATATCTGAATTACTTAATCCCCTTCTCTCTCTTAACAGCATACACGTCCAAATCTTCAAAATAAGCCCACACTATGATCTTGCCAGACACTTTTTGATGACGTTTAACTCTATAAAGCTTTGTGTAGGCATTCTACTTTTGTGGCGCGCGCTGGGCTTTCATCTCAGCAAAACAGGCTGCCCATTCAGCTTTCTTAAGATCAACGTTTTCGTCTGAAGCTTGAGCGGTGCTCTCTTCTTTCTCTTTTTCTTTTTCAAATTCATCTAGCATCTCAAAAGTACCACCGTCGAGTTCTTCACCCAAGTTGGGGATAACATGTCCGTCCAGATCAGTGTACTTAGGATAATGATCAGCAGTGACGTCCTCTATCTCAAATTCGTCAACATCGTTAAGCTCATCGTCACTTGCCACATAATCTATAGGAGCATCTTTGACCAGCTCATCCAGATTCAGCCTGAATATTTCAGCTAGCTGCTCATCCGTCAAGCCATGTATGATATCTCCCTCCTCTGGCGTGTAGCTCATAGACCTTCTAACTATCCCTTGCATGTCAAGAATCATGGTTAATTGAGTCTTGACCTGCTGAAGGGGTTAGACATCAAATTCATCAGTCTGTTGAGCTTCATCTATTTGATTAGACATTAAGCATATCACACATAAGTTATTTTATAAAACATTAAGACAAAAACAAACATTAATCATCAATAATTACATTAATGTAATATCTAGTTTGAGTACAAAAGTTTTAAATACAAAACATCTAATCATTACTTTTATCTTGATCTTTTTGTTCTTCAGCAGGAGCATTAGAGGATAAGACTCCTTGATCTTGGTTACGTTTGGTCCGCCTATCTTGAGCTCGAGGAGAGGATGATGCAGTAGCATCACCTTCCTTGTCATCCTCATCCTCTAGATCTTTCCCGCTCATTCCACCTTCTCCAACATTCTCCTCACTGTCATCTTCATCCTCCTCCTCCTCATCATCATCATCACCATCTTTGATCTTCAGTGGCTCAGACTTTGATCCTTTCAGCTTTAGGAGCATCCTCATGTTTTTCTTCTCCAGTTCCTCAATCCTCTTTACTGATGCCAACACCAGTTCATTTTGGATTGTAAGCGCATGGTGAGCACGACTTAAAGCCCTCTCGTATTGAGCACTCTTCTAGCTCAGATGCACTATCTGCTTAGCTTGGGCAGCATTCACCTCATCATCTTGTTTAGTTGTGAAGCCCTCAGCTCATTAGTGTCAAGCAACCTTAGCATAATGTTGTTTAGGTTGGCGAGTTGTTCTTCTAACCAAATGTGGGGTAAAGTTGGTCCAGTGGTGAATGTAGAGTGGGTGGAAGGACCTGCTTGGTGGCTGGTGGTGGTAGTAGTGGATGTGGTGAAAATATGAGGTGCAATATGAGTGGGTTTTGGTGGAATGGCTGTGGTAGTGGTGGTGGATGTAGTGATAGTGGATATGGGAGAAGTGGTGGTAGTCTTGTTGACTGTTGTGGTGATGGTTGGAGATGTAGTAGTGGTAGTGGCTGTAGTGTTAGGTGTGACAGTGGCGGTGGTGTCAGAAGAAGTAATCAAAGTGAATCTTGGCCTCTTTCTCTTCGTCCTGTAAGGTGGGGCCATCTTCTTCTTCCTGGAGCCCTTTGCCACAGGCGCTCCCCCTTGGCTGCTGGACTAGTCAGGGTGTAAGAAGGATCCTTGACATTAGTAGCATCACCCCTAGACTCAACCTAGCGTCCACCAACCACCGTGATCCCTCTCTTAGTGGCCATGACCCGGCTCCTGGCGGTCCGTACCAGAGCCTCATAATCTGTCTCCTCTTCTTCCTCTATCAGAAAATCCGGGTGGATAGCAGCCTGCTCAGATCCACCTGGAGCAGAAGAAGTACTAGGGGGAGGTGGTGAAGTTATAGTAGTCGTATCAATGGCCCGTGAAATACTGGGACTTGCATCTCCCCCACCTTGACCGTCATCTTGGTCATCATCATTGTCATCGTCATCGGATGTGGCAGTCATTAGGGGCTCAGTATCCGAATCACTGTCATTGTGACGCCATTTCTTGCGAGCATGCGCCATGTAATCATCCCTAGCCAAGTGCCCAAATAGTCTCCTAACAGGGGGCTTTACCTGCTTCCCCTTGTAAACTTTCCTCCTCCCCAATGTTGTGACGTCCATAACTTCCAGCACAACATCATCATCCCTTTCCTTTGGTAGCGAAGGAAGCTTCTCGTCTATAATCAGTTGTAAGAAATATGGATACATAAAGAAGCATTCTTTGCCTTTAGCCTCAAGGTTCTCGATCAGATAGGAGAAGATCAAGCGGGAGAAACTGAACCGGTTGTTTAGTGCCAGTGCAACGTATGCATTGTGGATTTGGTTGAATAGCTCGTCAAATCCTCCACGCCTGGAAGCTATACACTTCAGGATCACATGTGCCAAATACTTGAACTGAGGGCACATGTTGCTCTTGTTCAGTACACCGGCATTTAAGTCACTAGCGTACTTGATCCTCATAAAGCATCCCCGGACAGTCTGGGGATGTAGCTTAGTTGGGTAGGCTCCGTCCTCACCCAGATCTAAGACCCGCCTCAGATAAGCCTTAGTAATCTCAATCTCTTGACCAAAAATGGAGCTCTGTATATGGTGCAGCACAACGGACCTATCTACCCTAGCGCTTTCCCAAAAGGCTTGCTAAATGGATCTGAACGGTGTGAAGGGGACAGAGACAACCTTGAAGATCCTTGATTTGTGCAGAAAGGCAATGATCCCTGTGAAGTTAGAAGCATTCTTGGACGAAGGATCAAGGTGAGCACAAATGTTGTGCTTAGTGCTTATAGTCTACCTATCAGCCATGTTGCTGCAACACAAGAGACATATACGTTAGATTTATGCATTACAGAAGACAGTTAAAACTTAAGCTATTTTGGATCAATCCGGTTCAATCGTGCGATTGACCCATATGACTTAGTTCAGTCGTGTGATTGAGCTTGCGGCTGAGTTCAATCGTGCGATTGAGCTTGCGACTGAACTAAGTCGTGTGTTAAGCCATGCGGTTGAGTCAGTCGTGCGACTGAGTTACCGAATGATTCATTCGTGCGATAGAATCGCACGTCTGGCTCAATCGTGCGACTGAAGTTAATTCGGATTGTCTATTCGCATATGAATCTGTTCGGCACTCCGACTTCGAATCTTGGTCAAAACTTGATGTTAGACGTCATGTTTAGACTCATTTGATTCGCAAACACTCTAAATAGCACCTAATGTCCTTTAAATCAACTATTTTGTTCATTTAAGTGGTCTATTTGAGTAGTTTACTGATGTATTGATTTTAACCAATTCGGTCAGTTAGGGTTTGATTTCACCGTGCATTTTGTTCAATTTCAGTCACAAAGTACCTGTAGATGATTAGCACAACCGTTAGAAACAATATCAATGATTAGTCAAGTCAATTGAAATTTTGGCAGAATATTTGCATATGAGATGTGTTTGAGAGCTTAAAGGGTGGTATAGAATGCGATCGAACAACCCCTCTATTTATACTGTTTTAAAGTACAGTCGTGCGACTGGACCCATACTCATGCTTCAGTCGTGCGACTGAACCCAAACTCATGCTTCAGTCGTGCGACTGAACCCATACTCATGCTTCAGTCGTGCGACTGACTCATACTTCTTCATCCATTCGTACGATTGGCTCAGTCTTATGGTCCAATCACATGGATGTCTCATACTCATGGTCAAGTCATGTGACTTGCTCATACTTATGGTCTAGTTGCGTGATAGGCTCATAGTTATGGTCCAGCCGTGCGATTGGCCTATACTTATGGTCCAGTTGTGCGATTGGCCCATACTTATGATCCAATCGTGCGATTGGCCCATAGTTATGATCCAATCATGTGATTGGCCCATACTTATGATTTTGACCTCACACACTTTCAACCACTCAACGTTTTACCTTTCGATATTGAACATTATGACCGATGATCATCTCAGACATGACCTTTTAATTTAAACTATTTGATCACCTCAGACGTGATCCTTTTAATTTTAAAACCGGATTTGCCACCCCGGATATGACCCGTTTTAATTTTGAAGATTTTGGTCACCTTAGACGTGACCCCTTTTGAGTGAGTGATTCATAGATTAAGTCTAGTAGTAGAGTTCGACATCTACGTAACAAATTACTAGAAAACAAAAATTTTGAAAACACTTTGAAATTTAAAACAAAACACGACATATTTTTGTATTTTTGATTCGAGATGGAATTTAACCTATTAAAGTACATCTAACCGATTATACTTCCTGGATAGCACAGCTTCAAGTTAATTTAATGATTTTTGGCACGATTCATTATAGAATCATACATGTATATCAGAATCATTTGGGACATTTTAATAAACCAATTTGATGCTAGATTCTTGTTTTGACAAAGAGTCAATAGCAGTTTTAGGAAATCATACTAGAGCTATAAGATGCACACAATGATTTTGTCCGTCAAGAACTACTGCTCACAATGATTGTCAGTATACTTGTCCACTTAATTCATACACAAATTTTTAACGCACATTGGTGATGAGTTAAGGTTTAATTATTTCAGCAAGCATTTATGGATCCCACGCTTATATGGTAATCAACATTCCTTAGGATATTTTTGAGCGGTCTACTGGTATATTTCAAGAAGAAACTATTCTAAGAGCTTTCAAAGACATGCCAAGCCTCAGGTTAGTGCCATTGCACAACAGAGAGGCGCAAACAACAATGAATTGTAGAATACTTAGGTTATGCTTATCCTTAGGTCAGTGCCACCGCACAACAGAGAGGCACACAATCAATCTTCTTGTTAGAGCATTTAATTTTCTTTTTGCACATAACACGCCAACAACATAAGTTATTAGCTTGATTGCATTTAGCATTTTTCCATGTGCTTTGCCCATTTTTATGGTCGTCCGCACACATTTGTGGCGTTTATTTTGCTCTTCACCCCTTATTAGAAATGCATTGATTGTGTTAAACAGGGATAAGATCGGAACCCACAGCAAGTTGAACAACTTAGTTTGAATTTAAACCACCAATGAGGTCTACTCATCTATTGTGTTGAATCTACCGACACATTATATAATGAACTAGCAACCTCTAGGTCTACTTTCTCTGTGTTACCTCAGTA